>CAMXCT020002702.1:356965-406912 GCA_947184155.2 Cladocopium goreaui
CGATGTCCGGGGCGTGCACCAGTGGACGCGCCAGCGGGAGGACACTTGGGATGCCAATGCCCTGGAGGCAGATTGGGTGCGACGTTGCTTTTCTTGCGATATCTTGTGACATTTTCCACGGAGCAAAGCTTCAGAACTCTTTAGGGGGGTCGATGTTCGGAGTCATGTGGAGTGGCATCACCATTTAAATGGATCAATCTCTTGGGTTACTTTACAAGGGCTGATATCCCGTATCTCGCAACTGTCTCATGGAAGTCTGAGCGATGAATTTAGACTAAATCGACAGAGTGGGATCATGCTTTGAATGCTTGGAACTTGGAGCTCATAAAAGCACTAGATGCTGCACTTTACGATGTACAAGTTTCTGCTAGAGCGTTGTCATGCCAGGAAAGATCGGACACTTGAGACCACTTTGTATGTGTTGAAAGTATATGGGAGTTGATTTTCAGATTTCTTGGTTTAAAATGGTTTTCATCCTGACACAATGGGGCATGGAGGTTTTCCATGTTTTTTCATATGTTCTCATAGTTTTTGCGTTTGCAATGATTTGGCGTTATCATTGATCTTCACTTCATTTTTTCCCTGTCTGATGGGCTTTCTCCCTCAGTTTTTCTTTCAATTTCCACGCGCATCTGCGGCGTACTGCAAAGCTCAACTGTCTATCTTTGCGCAGGTGGACGACGTTGGCAATGCCTGGGTGGCAGGCTCCGCGTTTGGCTCCCTGGATGGCAACACCAACGCGGGCAGGCGGGACATTTTCCTCATGAAATTCGATGCCCAGGGCGTGCACCAGTGGACGCGCCAGCGCGGTGGGGAAGGCTTTGACTATGCTCAGGCTCTGCAGGCGGACGGGGTGCGAAGTTGTTTTCGAATCTTTTCCATTGAGGAAAAGCTTTAGATTCTCTTGCGAGGTCCCATGTTCCGAGTCAGGTGGAATGGCATCACATTCAAATTGACCAATCTGTTGGGTGCCCTTACAAGGTCGATATCACGATAATTCACGATATCTCATATATCCCGCATCTCGCGAAGTATCTCGTGGAACTTTGAGCGATTACTTTAGACTTTAGACTCTAGACTAATCCGGGACTAAATCGACAGGGTGGGATCGTGTCTGGAATGTGTGGAACTCATGAAAATCCTATCGACCTTTCCTGGCAAAGATAGATGGTCACGAGAGTGACTTGGGACCCAACGTTTATGCGCCCGCAAGCAAACGTACCAGTATCAAGCCCATGTCCTCTTGAGAATCTCTTAATTGCTTTCACACCGGTGGGTTCGTTTCTTACATGGTATATAGAATGTACACAGTGACGTGCGCGTTTCAAACCTAGATGTCTTGAGTATTTGCCGTTTACAAATCTTTAAAGGATAATCTGATAATCTCTGATACATGCAAAACTTATCAAAACTCTTTGTACCTCAAGATGGGCAAGTCTCGTCTGGAGCGGCGTCAGTCTACGAAAGAACTTAAATATGAGACCACTTTGAGACCACTTTGTGGAAACTTAAGTGAGCTGTTCTTATTTGAGTTCACGGGAATCCTGGGTCACATCCTGATACAGTCGCACGCAGTTGTTGATTTAGTGACTTAGTGTCATCTTCGATCTGTGTGGGTTTCTTGGATTTCTTTCAAGTTCCATGCGCATCTGTGGAGCACTGCAAAGCTCAACTGTCTACCTTTGCACAGGTGGACAATGTTGGCCATGCCTGGGTGGCTGGCGAAACATCAAGCTCCCTGAATGGCAACACCAACGCGGGCTGGTCTGACATGTTCCTCATGAAATTCGATGCCCAGGGCGTGCACCAGTGGACGCGCCAGCGTGGTGGTAAGGGCTCAGAAAGAGCTTACGCCCTTCAGGCGGACGGGGTGCGACTTCGTTTTCGAATCTTTTCCATGCAGGAAAGGCTTTAGATTCTCTTGCGAGGTCCATGTTCCGAGTCAGGTGGAATGGCATCACAGTGTGCGGATCAATATTAATCTTTGTGCCTTTCAAAAGGTGATACCCCGAGGGCTTCGAGAACTGTTTTTTTTTGAATCGATCGATGCACTTTCCTTAGTAAGTCTCTCACCTTGACAGAGGTTGGATGCGGTTGGTACATGGTCCAGTATATCTACAAAAAGATTATTCAAAGTCTAGTATATGACATAGCATACCTACACATGCGTGTAACGCACTAGAAGATGAATATTTGATTCATTCACATGTTTCCCATTGTTTACGCATGTTTATTTAAGTTACATGATATACTGGCTTACTGACTGATGATTTATGAGATTTGATGAGAACTGTTGACAGACAGTTTTCCGACTGAAACTTAACCTTGCAAGCGAGCACAGGACACGGACAGAACCACCTTATGCAAATCTCATCAAAACTCTTTGTACCTTAAACTGTAAGATGTGCAAGTCGAAGCTAAAACAGCATTGTCAGCCGACAAAGATGTGAAATTAGAGACCACTTTATCTGAGTTGAGTTGTTTTCATTCGAATTCACTGGATTTCTCGGTCATGTCCTGATACAGTGAGACATGCATTTGACATCAGTTGACTATGTGGTGTGATGCTGACCAGTTGGCGCAGGTGGACAATGTTGGCCATGCCTGGGTGGCTGGCGAAACATCAAGCTCCCTGAATGGCAACACCAACGCGGGCTGGTCTGACATGTTCCTCATGAAATTCGATGCCCAGGGCGTGCACCAGTGGACGCGCCAGCGTGGTGGTAAGGGCTCAGAAGGAGCTTACGCCCTTCAGGCGGACGGGGTGCGACTTCGTTTTCGAATCTTTTCCATGGAGGAAAGGCTTTAGATTCTCTTGCGAGGTCCATGTTCCGAGTCAGGTGGAATGGCATCACCATTCAAATGAATCAATCTGTTGGGTGCCCTTACAAGGTCGATATGACGATATCTCATATATCCCGCCTCTCGCGAAGTATCTCGTGGAACTTTGAGCGATTACTTTAGACTTTAGACTCTAGACTAATCCGGGACTAAATCGACAGGGTGGGATCATGTCCTGAATGTTTGGAACTCATAAAAGCACTCGATGCTGTACTTTACGACTTTTACGATGTACCAGTTTCTGCTAGAGCAACGTTGTCATCTGAGAAAGATCGGACATTTGAGACCACTTTGTATGGGAGTTGATTTGAGATTGTATTTGCACCCCATGTAAAACATACTGTAATATAGCTATGTATGACAGCTGTGCGGCTCAGTCAAAAAGGGTTGGGCCGCGGTGCTTAACGGTTGTTATTGTTTTGCCCCATAGGTTTATCAGTCTAGTTGGGATAAGTAACATCCCCTGCTGAAACCTGCAAATACAGGTTATCAGCCGTAGTCTCTAAAGCCATGGACAAATCGCACGACGCTACAGGTGGAGGTGCTCTCGTCCTGCTACAGGTACTTTGGCTACAACTGCAACTGGAGGTCAACCTGTGACGGCTGGGACAACTCCCACGCCCATGTCGCCCGTCCAGGCGTACTTCCAGTTTGTGCAGAACAATCTTACCTACATAAATGAAGGTAACATTGATGCTTTCAGACAAGAGGCAGAGGAGAGGCACACACATCTCATGGAACAAAAGGTCCAGCAACTGTACCAAGAGTTTGAGGGAATTTGCCTTAGCGAAATCGCCCAGCAACGTGCAGAAGCTGATCGTAGACATGAACACCTAGTGTCAGAGTATGCAGTGTCCCAAACGGCCACTGAGTATGAGGTCACAAAGCTGAGACAGGAACTTAGCGACGCAAACGCAAAGTTGAAGAACGCTGCAAATGCAGTTGCACTGGAAGCTGAGCAGAGAGCAAACCAAAAGGTAGCCCGTGTTACAGCCCAGTATGAGCAAAGGTTTTCTGAACTCAGAGGTAGCCTCGAGGCAGACTGTAAACGAATCGTGGATGAAACAGTGGAGTATGCAAAGAATGGCATGGAAGGTTTCAAGAAGGAGGAACAAGCTGTAATCCAGGAGATTAGAGAGGAATGCAGTAGGCAGGAAAACCAAGCTGCTGAACTCAACTATCAACTACAGGGACAAGTAGAGGATTTGTTGGAGAAGCTCAACAAGTACAGCGCCCCTGAAATCAAGGTTGACAGAGCCGTTGAAGTCGATGATGGACAAGGCGGGACCAATGTTGACCTGTACATGACCCCAAAATCAGCGGTCGGTACGAAGGCTGGAGCAGAACCCATGCCAAACACTGGTATGGGCGGCTTAGCTATGGACGCAAAAGAAAGATTGAGTAACTTATTCTCAACGACCCCTGCCGGATCAGCAGTACCTCCAAAATTGCCACCATTGCCTGTTCAAAGACAACAAGATGATGATCAAAATCAAGAACCAAGTGTGCCTAGTCCTACAGCATTAGCAAGTGACACTGGCAAGAAAGCAGCTGATGCAGGCTTAGGTCTTTCAGGACAACAGTTGTTAGATCTCATCACTAGACTGACTTCAAAGGATTCAGATGGTGAAAAGCCCCGAACCAAAGAGGCCGAGACTATCAAACTGAACGACATGCCTGCCCCAGAAGCATATCGTCACTGGCGCAACCACGTCAGGGATGAAGTCAAGTCATGCTCTGACAAACCCGACGAGGCTTGGATATGGCTCAATGAAGTCTTTGACAACAAGACCCCTAGGGATCAGTTAGAAGAAAAGCTGCAGGAACCTGGGAAATTCATCACACTTGACACCAAATTGTCGGCAGCGTTAACTTGCTCGGCCAAAGGTGATTTAGCAACAAAAATCCAGAACTTCAAAGATGAAAAGTCAAAGAAAGGGATCCAAGTCAGAGGTAGGAGAGTCCTTTTGATGTTTGAAGATTACTTCAGGACGTCTGCGGAAGCCGGGAGTCTCTATCGTGTGGAGGACCTACTTGGAGTCGTTCGCACTGGGGAATCTGTGGAGGACCTTAGAAGGTTTTTAAACCGATGGGATGCCACAATCGCCGGTATGGAAACCCCGCCAGATGATTTGGTTCTCAGAGACATTTTGCTCCGACAAATTCGAAAATGCCAATTGATGAAGTACGACATTGAAGCATTTGACAGGGCCCCTGAAAAGTCCGAACAAAAGTCTTATGCATTCTTGTTGAGAAACATTCGTGATCTTTTGGATAGAGAAAGACTCCGTTCAAACAGAAACAGAATCGTTGAGAAGAACAAGCAGACTGAAAAGCCTCAGCCCGCTGCACCCGCTCAGGGGGGCAAAGATCGTGGCAAAGGAAAAGGTGACCGAGGTCGATCCCGCGGTCGAAGCCAGAGTGGAAAAGGGGATAGAATATGCTACAAGTTTAGGGATGGCAAGTGCGAAAAGGGCAAAGACTGTCCCTACAAGCATGTCAAAGATTCCTCAAGATCTGGTACCCCCAAAAAGAAGGGTAAGGGCAAAGGTGGTAGCAGAAGTGGCTCCCCTAACAGAAAGTCAAGGGAAGAGATGGCCAAAATCCCACGCACTTACTTTCAACAGGGCAAATGTCGTCGTGGTGACAAATGTTTTTCCAAACATGAAGTTGCAGCTGCACCCACAAAGGATCCAAAGCGTACCAATAGCCCTGCACCAAAGAAGAAGGCCAGTGCAAAAGCTGCGCCATGCATCACTCAAAGGTATGCATGCATAGCAAAGGGAAAAGGGTTGCCAAAGGCTACAAAGGCCATGAAAGAACAATGCCATAGAGCTGTTGTATTTTCATCAAAAGTGGAATACATCAAAGTCCCAGCAACAGGTGAGCAAAGAAAGGTAGCACACAAACCCCGAATCTATGAGAAGACGTTCCCCGATTCGGAATCAGTACCAAAGCCTGACAAACTCGTTGCTCACCGTGCTCAGGTTTCGGCCAGGCAGTTGCAGGAACTTGTGAAGCTCTTCAGCGGTGATGTGCAGCCCAAGTGCCGATTCCGTTGCAACGACCCAGAAGGGGGAGTTTCATGTAACCACTGCAGAGCCGTGATCGGTCCAAAGAACAAAATCAGCAACACTCATTTGCCAACTGTTGCCACTCCTGCTTCAAAAGATGGATGCGTTTGGTTGGTTGACACTGGAAGTGAACAGGACTTGATCAGTGAGGGCATGTTGAAGACTGCAAAGGCGACAAATCGTCGTGTCAGCGATACTCCAATCAGTCTTGCTACAGCCAACGGTTCAACTCGTGCGGATGAGGTGGCCGACGTAAAGGTCGATGCCCTACACCAGCCGTTCTCACCATACATTCTTGAGAAAACTCCTGCCGTTCTTTCGGTTGGGGTCAGGTGTATGGAACAAGGCTACAGTTTTGTGTGGCCAGCTGATGGTAGGCCTTACTTCATTCGTCCGGACATGGGAGTCATTGAGCTGAACGTAGACGGCCGTGTGCCGGTCATTGATAGCTCTTGTCGTGTTTTGAACAGTGGACAGTTCAAGAAAGATTGTGACTTGTTACGTCTCTTTGCAATGGTTGCTGCAAAAGCAGAAGGTGCCGAGGAAGAAGGTGTAGATGAGGGTGTAGCTCATGATAGTGAAACCGACTACATCAGGTCAAGAAAGGCATCCGACCTTGAGCCAGAAGCATGTAGCAAGTCTCACCAATTTTGTCATTACCCCAAGAATCCATTTTGCAAGATCTGCCAGAAGGCGCATATGATGGCGCCACCCGCAAAGAAGAAAGGAGGGCAGAAAAGATTGGAAACCAAGAGTTTTGGGGATCACATTGTCGCTGACCACACTGTTATCAAGTCCAATGTGGAAGAAGGCGTCAAAGGTGAAACAGTGGCATTGGTGATGAAGGACATCCACACACAGTTCAGGCATGTGTATCCAAGTCAGACCAAATCGAGTGAATCATGTGTCAACGCTTTTAACCACTTCTTGTCACACAAAGATGAAGTTGGGGCGGTTTACACTGACAATTCAAGAGAACTCATTGCTACTATTTCAGAGTTGGGGTACAGACATCAAACATCAACAGAGTATGTGGATAGCTCAAAGTCTTTTGTGGAGAGGGAGATCCGACACATGCTTGAAGGCACACGCACAAACCTTGTGCAGTCCGGTCTTCCATTGCAGTACCGGCCAATGGCTATGCAGCATTTCTCCATGGCAGTGAATGCTACGCCACAGCTCAACGGTGATGATGCCCCATGGAAACTTCGATTCGAAGAAGATTTTCCAGGTCAATTGATTCCTTTCGGTGCAAAGGTACTGTTTTGGAACAATCCAAAAAGGGTTGACAACACATCTGGAAAGACATCACCAACAGCAAATGATGGAATCTTTTTGGGATGCCACATTCAACCTGGTTTTGCATGGAAAGGTGAGTATCTTGTCAAGTTGGAAGCATTGGATTATCATGCGGAAACTGGTAGCATCACAGTGCAGCGAGCACGACGTGTTGAGCTCATCGCGGGAGGTTTTGTCTTCCCACTCCGTGCATCGAAAGAGGCCAAAGAGCCCAAGCCGGACCGTCTTGCAGACAATGTCATTGCTGATCCTCGTCCGATTCCGTTTCAATCCGAATTGCAAACTGAGGAACATGCTGAAGCAAGTGAAGAAGCAATTGACAAGTCATCGGAGGCAGTGCTTGACGCACTTGCCAGTGAAGACAAACCGGCTGAAGAAACAATTTTCCCTGATATCAAGTACACTCCAACTGGTACACCAATCCCGGATGGATATCATTGGGACGGAACACGCCTTGTAAAGACGTACAAAGGGTCAAAACGCCCAGAATCAATCCCATCAGACTTTTGGAAAATGCTTAGTCCAAAGGATAGGCAAAAGCTCGTTGAGGAGGAGGCAGAGAAAATGGCTGTCGGTGGCGGAGGTGCTGCATCAAGTTCAGCATCGAAGGGTCCGAAGAAGAAGAAGAGTGCAGCCGCGACTGCAAGAAAGCTTCGGGTAAACCCTAGCCCCTCAGGTGAGCCTACTGTGTCACAATGGGAGGTCATTCCAAAGGATAGACCGAAGTTTTGCGTTCCTGCAATGCCGAAAGCGGTTCCAGCAAAAGCTGAACTGCATCGCCCGGAATTGAGAGAGATGATCAAGAACAAGATCGCAGAGTTGGAATTCAAAGTTGCACTTGAATTATTTTCTGCTGTTGCACGTTTGGTTCCCAAAGATGAGGTTAGGAAAAATCCCAAAGCAAAAGCTGCCTTAGACAAGGAATGGGAAAACCTCAGAACCAAGGGAGTTTGGGATGAATCCAGGGTCAAGGAATGTAGAAGCATTGTTGAAGAAGCCCGCAAAAAGGGAGAAACTGTACATCTTGGCCGGATTTTTGAGGCCTGCTAGGAAAAGGGGTCCGAACTTCCAGCTGATGATCCTCGTAGGAAATTCAAGGGTCGTACTGTTTTCCAGGGCAACAATGTCCGCGACCAGGATTCTGACCACGCGTTGTTTGCTGAGTTAGGCAGTAGCCCTGCTTCGATGGAAGCTGCAAAGCTTCTTGACGCGTTTGGTTCCCAACCTGGATTTTCGAAAGCTCAGGCAGATGCCATTCAAGCTTACATTCAGGCCCTCTTCACTGGGGTGCCCACATGGCTATCATTGCCACGGAACAGATGGCCGGAACACTGGGAAAAGCAATTCTGGCAACCTATGGTTCCATTGGTGTTAGCTTTGTATGGGCATCCAGACAGTGGTGGTATTTGGGAAAACCATCTTAACAGCAGAATTGGAAAAGAAGGTTGGAAACAAATTCTTCCTGATGTTTGGCAAAGTATTTTCTATCATGCTGAGTACAATTGCATGTTGGTTGTTTACGTGGACGATTTCAAACTCGCAGGTCCTACTGAAAACATGGACAAAGCATGGGCAAGTATCAAACGAGCAGTCAATATTGGTGACCCCGAACCTTACGATCGATATTTTGGGTGTCAACATGTGGAGTTTAACAATGTTACACTACCACGAAAAGCTCATCCTTTTGCACATGTTTTCGATTCTCAAGCGGCTGCTGCGGCACGTGCACAACACCGTACCAACGATTTTTGGCAGCATGACCCCTTCAACAAAACTTGGACAAGGTATCATCTCCAGCCACGGAAGAAGTTGTTCGAGCCTGGCGATGAGGGGGGGGAGTTTGCCAAGTCTTTACACTCAGAACGGGTTACAATGTTCGACAAAAATGTTGAATTTAAAGGTCTCCCAGTTCTCAACATGCATATGTCAGATGAAAGTTCAGCTATTGTTGAAGATGACATGACAGTAGATCAAAAGATTCAGACGAAGGACTTCTGGACAGGTAGAACAATCTTCAGATACGGTGACGAGTCTGGCAACACTAATCAGTTTGCCCTCCCATCAAAGAACAGACCCGGTCCACACAGAGACAAAAGGGAAGCCAAAAATGAGAAGAAATCTCAACGGTTCAAAAGCATTGAGAATGTCGTTACCAACAAATCTGGTTGCATGAGCAAACCTGTAAACCTTGTCAGGTACGACATGTCTTCTTTTATGGAATCATGCGTAGATGCATACTGTGAGCTGGCGAAGGTTCAGAAAAGTGACTTGCCGGTGGTTGCAACACCGTTCACAGACGCGGGAATAGCCCGGCCAACTCTCGACGAGAAGGAGAAGCCAGGGAGGTTGCAGCCGATTGCATCAAAGGTTCTAATGAAGATTCTCTTTGCGGCCCGTATGGCACGCCCAGATCTCTTAAGAGCTACTCAGAGCTTGGCATCTAGAGTGACGAAATGGTCAATCGAATGTGATATCGCATTGCATCGATTAGTATCATATATCAAGTCAACTACAGATGTTTACATGGAGGGTTTTGTGGGAGACTCGTTTGAGGATTGTCAGTTGTGGCTGTTTGCAGACGCTGATCATGCAGGGGAACACGATTCAAAATCAACTTCGGGTTGTGCAATGTTTCTTGTAGGGCCAAACACCTACTTCCCATTGAACGCATTCAGCAAGAAGCAGACAGTTGTAGCAAACTCGTCCACTGAAGCCGAAGTCGTGTCAGCCAATCACGCACTCAGAGCAGAAGGGATTCCAATGTTAGCGTTGTTGGAGCAACTGGGCATTTTCAAGAAACTGTCGCAGAAGGCTGGGTCAAACCCCAAGCCAAACGCCCCTGAACAGAGTGATCCTGTATTTACTCGTATTGACAAAGAGATCGATGAAATCAGGTATGGCAATGTTGAGGGGGGCCTTTCTGCGGCAAATATCAATGGATTGAAGGCCCATTTTCCGGAGTTCCACCAAGTGAAGTTCATGGAAGATAATCAGGCTTCTATAACTGTGATGAGCACCGGTAATTCCTCCACCATGCGGTACGCCAACAAAACTCAAAACATTTGTTTCAAGTGGATGAAGCAACAGTTTGAGGAGGAACAATTTGACCTCATAAATGTTGGCACCAATTGGCAGACAGCTGACATTCTTACAAAACCTTTTACTTCCCCAACAAAATGGGAACATGCTTTGAGGTTGATGGCCATTGGAAAGACTTGGATCGACGCCGACAAACCAAAGGTGCGGTAGATTCCAAGCCTGCGTGTCCAGCAAATGCCAACGATCAGGGGGGCAATAACAGTTCAAATTCTTTTCAAAGGATGTTGATTGAGTTTTGCTGTTCAAGTGATTCGAAGCTATGTACACCACGGGAAGCCAGCAAAGGGTGTAGGCTGATCAGAGTAACCGAAAATGAAGACGGCACCACCCAAGGCTGCCGCAAATGGCTAGCCCAAGAAGTCCAGTCATTCAGGGAAATTTTGCTTTATGCATCATTGCCATGCGTTGGCGGCAGTCCATGGGGTTACATCAATGGTTTGACTGTCACTGGGGCTGAGCGAATCGAACAGCAACAAAAGGAATTTACCAAACTTTTCAAATCACTTCAAAAGATTGTCAACGAAATTGATGGGCCACATTTTTCCATTGCATTTGAACTCTCAAAGAACTGCAAGTATTGGAAATGGCCAATGGTCCAGTCGTTTTTGAAGAAACAAGAGTTAAAGTTGTATCCATTCCACGGTTGCCAGTTTGGGGTTGTTGACTTGGACGGGAATCCAATGAAAAAGGGTTGGATGATTGCAACAAACATGGAAGAGTTGTCAAGTCTTGCAAAATACGTTTGTGATGGTTCGCACACTCATGGTCAAAGCCGGGGTACTGCGTTGAAACTTGCAGAGAACTACACATTTACCTTGACCGACTTCATCCATAGTTGTTTTCGTTCCAGAGCTAACCGGGCACAAACCGCCACGAACAGGAAAAGGTTAGCTTTGCCCGCCATGAGCCGCCGTTCTGATGATTCACATATGATGATCAGTGAAAAGATGAATGCGCGAGCTCTCAAGTCGGCCGGTTTAAAAACCGTGCCCCAACAAAGCAATATGTCGGAATGGCTTGCTTTTCGGAAGTGCCTTGATGTTCAAGGGGATAAACATGCAGGGTGGGAGGACATCTTTTCAACGGTCCTCGCTTCTTCGACGATCCTGGCGCAAGGTAACAGGACTGAAGACCTTGAGTTGGCTGCAGGATTGATGCAGTGTTTTACTGCGCAGTCAATGTCTACGGACGCCCTGACAAACGTGCCGTGGGCAACGGAGATCCGCCATCTGTCTGAGCTCGAGCAGGACTCGCTTTGGGATCTGAACTTGCCCACTGAGTATGTTCCTGGGACATCAAGGCTGGCGATAGACGTCGTGCCCACCATCTACGTGGTGACTTCCGATTCAACTTTGGCTTTGATCACTGGTAAGGGTAGGACTTTAAAGAAGTACACCCTGAAGGAGGACCTGTTGTCGCGAAAGTCGGACATGGTTCTCGAAATCGGTCATGACATGCTCTGGGGTAAGGATTTCCACCAGCTCTGCAAAGCAAATATTTCCATGGTCAAGGAATTGATGGCAAAGTATTCTTCTCATGGATCAGCCATCAGGGTTATTTCGGTAATCTTTTGGTCTGGAAATGAAATTTGCGGGGAATACGGTGTTGAACCCCTTCCCATTTGGGGACAAAGGGAACCTCAGGGTGATTGGAATGCCATCATGGACAGGGTCAAGGGCAACATTGTGTGGTGGAATCAGCAGCTCAAGGACTTGGGAGTGGATCAGGCCGCCCTAATCGGCGAGCCCGACCCACTCACTTACGGACTGGGTCTCATTTTCCCGACATTTGTGCAGAGACTGAAAGAGTGGTTTGTCAAGGAGATTGCCGAGGACAACGGTCGAATCCGGTGGATCCAGAATGACAAGCTTCCACCGAGGCTTGAGCTCAGGGACTACTTTCATGCATTCGAGACCGGGCTCAACCGAAGCGAGATGATCGGATACGTCATGGCAACTCTCCACATGCTGCACATGACAGACATCTTGACGCCACAATACAATCTGTCTCTGTACAAAAGAAAGCGTCCTGAGGGGGAAGCGACCATGCGCGATGTCTCACCAAAGATGGAGCATCTCCCTGTCAAGTTTGTGCAGGTCCTCACAGCACTTCGCGAGAAGACGAACCGATCCATGCCGAGCACATCAACGCCAGAGAGCTTGACGGCAGAGGAGCTGAGGGACCGCCCAACTGATGCAGGTGTCGCCGATGAAGATGATGATGAAGGCGACCCGTGGGATGCCCTGGATTCAAATGAGTTTGAGGGCCCATCGGTGGGAAAGGCAAAGGCCAGCCATGCTGCTCCTCCGGACCCCGCATCGAAACCTCAGCCGACACAGGAGCGAAGGCCACCTCAACCGGTGTGCCCCTGCATGAAAACGAGGTCAAAGGAACAATCATCCCACAACATGCACTTGGACACGTTGACAAATATCGGATGACCTTGGAAGAAAATATTAATGCAGAAGTAGTTGAACATTGTGTCGTCGATGCCCATCCCTATGAACTGATTGTCAAAACGTGGTGGGAGATGGAGGGCGCAAAGGAGCTGAGGTATCCAGATCGCATGGACTGACACAAGACTAAGGTCAATGCAGTGACGCGTGGACAGCCTGGTCAGGACACCTCTGCTTTTGATGAAAACATGTGGCTTGATCTTGATGACTTCTTTCGAATGTTCAATCAAATGCTGCCAGATCATGTGAAACGAATGACCGTCGAGGAGCTCATCTCCCTTCTCTACTGGGACAACAAGTGCCGTTTTGAGTTCCAATGCATTGCAGGACACCAGAAGGCAACCCGTAAAGGGTTAGCCTACTGGCCTTTCATGATTCGCGCAGTGCAGGGGCATACAAAGCGTGCAATGGAAGCAGCTTCGGCTGATGATGCATTCAATGCGGTGGAGATCTATGCATTGTCTGGTGCTGCAGCCATCCAGAGGATGAACGCCAAGGGCAAGAAGATCACCACTCCGCAGAAGTGCCCAGGTGTGGTCTATCACAGGACTACAAAAGGCAATTGGAAGGGCATCATCGAGAACGGTTTCTTGGCTGGAGGAGGGGAGAGAAATTCATCAGGTAGAGCACACTCCTATTTTAGTGATGTGCGTGTCGATGAGAAAGAGTACATCAGTGGCCTTCGTGCCGAACGGCCCATCGAAATCCGTGTTGCGATGGCCGAGGCAGTCAGAGCTGGAATTTGAATTGTGTTTTTCAGGACAGCCTCAGACGGCATTCTCACGAGCGATGTTGTGCCTGCACAGTACATCATTTCTGTCGATGACACCGTGAAGAAGGTGAATTTGTATCGTCGCCATGAGGAGGTGGCGCAGTCTGCAACAGGCAGTGGGGGAGAAATCGGAGTTCAGCAGCTCGTCAAGACCTTCGAGGCCAAGGCATCAAAGAGAGCTGGATCCAAATCTCCGGCCGCCTCAGCTGGCGCGCCCACTGCAACAGCATTTTTCCCAGGGAAAGTGAAGCCTCCGCCACCCAATGTGGCTCAGCTTGCCGGAATGCCTGGATATGCAAGCAGCAGACTGTTGCCTCCCCCTCCAAAAGGTGAAGCTCCGAAACCACCAGCAGCAAAGGTTGAAAGCCCAAAGACACCGCCAAAGACGCCTCCGAAACCACCATCGAAGGAAGGGACTTCTGCTCCTCGTGCACCAGAAGTTCCAAAAGCCGTGACCTCAGGAGTTGACACAGCAACAGAAGGAGAACCTGCAAAGAAGAAGGCAGCCCTGACAAGCATGCCCGCAGCTGTGCCTGCGGCATCATCAGCTGCGGCCTTCTTGGAGCCAGTGTCAAAGATCGCACCACCAAAGGCAGTGCCAAAAGAACCAAAAGCTCCTGCTGCAGAGTCGCCTTCAAAGACGCCAGCATCAACATCCAAGTCACTTGTGCCAAAGCAGAAGTCTCGCCCTAAAGGCGATGACCAACCTTCGAAGAAGGAGGACAAGAAGCCGGTGCCAATCAAGATTGAGGTCAAACAATGTGAGCGTTGTTTTGCTCAGACCTTCAAAGGGCAGATCGAATGCGATGTTTGTGTGCTGATGCTCGAAGGTGTGAACAAGGCCGACCGGACCAAGATTGCAGAGAGAAGGAAGGCCGCCCTTCACAAGCTGGGCTTGTACTACGATTATCGTGGCGAGTACCTGCAGAGCATCACTCACAATCAGCTGGAGTCTTTGGGTTTATTGGACGACCAGGCAAGGGGGAGCTCTAGCCCAGAAGCTGATTTGTTGAAGCGGGCAAAGAGCCGATTTGATCTTGCCCTGAGCTTAGGTTACGTGTCTGTGGCAGACAGATTCACCCAGGACGCCACATTCGCAGAGAGCGTGTTGAACGAGGGGGAGAACGAGTACGACTGCCAAAGGTACGACCTCCTCAAGTCCGCTCACCTGCCGAAGCCGAGCAGAACGAAAGCTCAGGTCAAGATGGGCATTTCTGAGCAGTCTCAGTTGGAGCACAATGCAATGAGGCTGGTTTACTTGGATCTTGCAAGCCGTCTTGACCTTCCACATTCTTTCAGGTACATTGGTCAGCCGTGGCTTTACATGTACCGGACTGAAATTTACTCTGAGGAAGAATACATCGAATATCTGAACCGCACAACTTATTGCTTTCGTGTACAGGTGTCGACAACGTTGCTGTCCATGACGCCGAACGACATTTGAAGTGGATTAAGGGTCAAAATGAGGAGCTGTACAAGCAGAATGTTGAGGAGAAAAAGAAACAGCCTGACAGGGCACGCGAACAGAACGAGGCCAAGCGCAAAGCTGAGCAGACTGGAGCTTACGGCCAAGGACCCTCAAAGAAAGGCACCGCCAAACCGGTTGCCCGAACATCCACAAGTGTAGAAGTTGCCTCATCATCCACGTCAGCAAGTCAGTGGCTCAATCGCCCTCAGCAAAGTCATTCCCAAGATGATCGACAGCTCACCAATGAGTGGCAGAAGTGGCATGGGCGCTGGTACCAAAAGGTTATCAGGCATGGCCGTCTCGAATGGGAAGAGGGATAAGTTTTGACACTGCTTGCATTGACGATTGATTGTATATAGCCGCTGTACTTTTGAATGTTTTCCCTCGGGTTTGCAAAGAGTTGGATCGGTAAGGCAGGCTTTAAAAGCCTCGCCCTGGTAAATGGGCAGCCTTGCCGTGTCCGGCTCACCTGCGGGGGGTGTATTTGCACCCCATGTAAAACATACTGTAATATAGCTATGTATGACAGCTGTGCGGCTCAGTCAAAAAGGGTTGGGCCGCGGTGCTTAACGGTTGTTATTGTTTTGCCCCATAGGTTTATCAGTCTAGTTGGGATAAGTAACATCCCCTGCTGAAACCTGCAAATACAGAGATTTCTTGGTTTCATCCCGGCACAATGAGGCATGCAGTTTTTCCTTGTTTTTCATAGTTTTTGCATTTGCAATGGTTTGGCGTTATCATTGATCTTCACTTCATTTTTCCCTGTCTGATGGGCTTCTCCCTCAGTTGTTCTTTCAATTTCCACGCGCATCTGCGACGTACTGCAAAGCTCAACTGTCTATCTTTGCGCAGGTGGACGACGTTGGCAATGCCTGGGTGGCTGGCTCTACATCATTCTCACTGGATGGGCACACCAGCGCAGGGTACTCTGACATGTTCCTCATGAAATTCGATGCCCAGGGCGTGCACCTGTGGACGCGCCAGCGCGGGGGTGAGGACTCTGACTTTGCTCGTGGCCTGCAGGCGGATTGGGGTGCGACTTCGTTTTCGAATCTTTTCCATGGAGGAAAAACATGGAAAAACTTTAGATCCTCTTGCGAGGTCCATTTTCCTAGTCAGGTGGAGTGGCATCACAATTTAAATGAATCAATCTGGTGGGTGCCCTTACAAGGTCGATATCTCGTATTTGTTGGAAGTTTAACCGATGCCTTTTGACATCTTTGGACCAGATTCACAATAAACCAGGCTAAGTCGACAGAGTGCGCGATTAAATCGACAGATTGGGAGCATGGTCCGCATGGTTTCTTGAGCTTATGAAAGTGCTGTTGACCTTCTTGTCAAGATGGATTGTCTCGAGACTGAACAACATTCATGCGCCAAAAAACTTGAACATGTTGAAACGCTCAAATTCCATGCCCTTGTGAGTATCTTGCACTGTTAGCACGGGCTGGGTTTAGTTGGTATACATGTTGGTGCATATTCTTTACACTTAATTATTGCGTGCTGAAGTTGAGCTCTTTTCATGCTGTCGTTTGCATATTGTTTGCAAAGAAAGCTGTATAGAAAGACTTCCGAGTTACAGACCATCAATAATCATCATCCCGGCAGTACCACCACAGCACCACTACCGCAACATACCACCACCACACAACAGCAATACTACCACCACACCAACAGTATACCCCACCACAGCATACCACAACAATACCACTACCAGAAGCAGTAGCAGCGGCATAACAGTAGCAATCGTAGCAGTAGGAGCAGCAGTGGGAGGAGCACCAGCAGTAGCAGCATCATGTGGGCCAGGCTTGGTAGACACGACGGAGTAATCGAAGTGCGCCGAATGTTGTGCTTTTCCATTCAAAATAATATAATATAAAGTAATATAATATATTATTTCATGATATTGTAGCATATACATATATATATATATTACACTTATAATTATACTTGTACTGTGTATATATATATATATTATAGAGGAGCTATTGATTGGAATCATGACATTGTCAAAAAACCCCGTACATCTGCTGACTCTTCTGACAGCGTCCTTGCACGGCGAAACCTTGAAAACAAATACAGACCCACTCATTTTTAAGATCCTCTCACCTTGCCTCAGGTTGGATCCGGTTGGTACAGAGTGTGCGTGGGTGTTTTGGGCATAACTTGTTTTTTGTAGGTATCTGGTCTTTTGCACGTGTTTTACGTGGTTTATTGGCGGGACCGGATTGGAATCATTGAGTCAATTTCCAGACTGAAGCAAACATTGCATATGAGCACAGGATGGCTACAGAACCCAGGCCCAGAACGAGCACTTAAGCTGTGCAAGTTCCACCTAGAGCAGGGTTGTCAGCCAATTGAAATTTGTGAGCGCCATCTCTGAGTTATATATATAATTTAAGTTGGCTTGATTTCTTCCTTTCGTCCTGATACTTTGGGTTACGCAGTTAACCATTTGGTATGGTTTGGTTATGTTTGGTTCATGTTTGATTTTCCCATGGGGGCCCCGCTGATCAACGAAAGCTAGCTTCCGCTAGCTGAAGTTAATCTGCTTCAGCAATGCTTTCAGATGCGGGGCTGGAACCACAAATGACCTGAGGCTTTCACATGAATTCGATTCCGCACCAGGTATTTCCAGACCCGCCAGATTAAGCAGCAACAGCAGCAAACACAACCGAACGGCCCGGAAATCGGCCCAGCGTTTTCATCAATTTTCATGTTCATTGTGGTTTTCGCCTTGTTGAAAACTTGGCATTTGCCACATGTTTATATCATGGTGGTGTTTTTTGGCATTTCATTTCCATTGGGATTTATGAAAACTCCTTGTTTTGTTGCAGTGGGAGTTCAAAAATGCATGTTGAGCACCCTCAAAAAACGTTACGTTTTTTGGATGGTTTTGCGTTTCGCCACAGCGCCAGCGATTCTTTTCCATCACTTCAACTTGCGGACCGTCTTTGCAGTGATATCACACACATCAGCATTTCGATGTATGTATCGCCATGGCCAAGCCTTGACATATGTCATGATCATTGGACTTTGGCTAGACTGGCTACCTGGCAGCATCTTTTTACAGGCCTTCCAGCAACTATCTATTGTACCTTTGGAGTGGATCACAAACTCATACGTGTACAACGTAACATGAAGTGTGTTCACCGAAGTGCAACAGAAGTGTGTAACGTAACATGAAGTTTGGTCACCGCAGTGCAACAGAAGTGTGTAACGTAACATGAAGTGTGCTCACCGAAGAAAAAATCGATGATAACGTAGACACAGGACGTTATTACACCCCCCCACCCCGCCCCCCCGCCCCCCAACATATCACAGCGCAAAAAAATGCAAAAACGCTGGGCCGGTTTTCGGGGTGTAGGCAAAAACAACAACAGCAGCCTTGCAACGGTTGGATTGTAGCAGAAACATTGGCAACCGTTGGCAAACACTGCTAGGACATGCTGGGACGGTGTATGGCATTGTGCCATGAGAATTTTTGCAGTGAAACACAAGCTTATTGAAACATATTTTAATGACCTGGTTTCAAGTGAATTTGAATCAGTAACAGACAAAAGACAGTTGTACCCATACACTTGTTCTGATATTCTGTCAGTTCTGGAGTGGAGGTATGTTTGGCGTCATCTAATATGTGTCGCCCCATCCGCACCAACGCCTTTCATTGATACAGAAGACAAGCAGGTTTCAAATTTAGTGACAAATGAAATCCAATCATGAAAATCAGCTGAGTTTCACGACTTTCACGATGGTTCGAAGCATTGCATGTTCAGCTGCAGCTCCCCCTGTGTGATTTGTGAGATGCGCCCATTCCAAAAGTACACATTTGTAGATCATGGTGCCCGGGTTTTGTCTACTTATTTCAACACGCATGCCAACAAGTTTGTTGTTGCATCTTTTCATGCAATAAATGGCTGCGTCACAACCTGAAGGAGCAGATACCCATCTGAAACTAGTAGGATTCCATTCACTGCTGTTCCATTTGCATTGTCTTCTCTCGTTGCCGCCCATAGCTAGCTTTCGTCCATTACCCTTGGCCTCAAGTGGGTTTCTCCCCGTGTGTTTCTATCAATTTTTCATGCGCATTTGTGGGGCACCACATATCCCAGCTGACCAGTTTGCGCAGGTGGATGTGAATGGCCATGCCTGGGTGGCTGGTTACACGTCTAGCTCCCTTGATGGACACAGAAACGCTGGCGGATGGGACATTTTTTTGATGAAATTTGATGGCGAAGGTGTCCACCAATGGACCCACCAACGCGGTGGTGAGGGCGATGATGTGGCTCGTGCCCTCCAGGCGGATGGAGTGCGATGTCCTTCGTTTTCGATTTGTTTCCATGGAGGAAAACATCAGAACTCTTTACGGTGTCCATGTTCGTCATCACCATTTAAATTTAACTGCTCAACCTGTTGGATGCCTTTACAAGGTCAAAATCCAGGTCAAAATCCGGTATTTGGCGGAAGTTTGAGCAATGTCCTTGGACTAAAGTGGATTGAATCGACAGAATGGTATCATGTTTGAATGTTTGGAGCTCGTGAAAATCCTGACGAATCCTGAAGACTGACTTGAGACCTTGCCAACAGCGTCCATCTGCCCGAAACCTAAAAAGAATCAAACCCACGGGTGCGTGAGAATCAATCACCATCACTCTGGTAGGATCCTGCTGGTGCTTGTACATTGTATATTAGTTTTTGGTGAAACAAGTGTTCTGTACCTGATGAAATTGATGAGAAAGTTGAGTGTTTATGGAGCACAAAAGGCAGGTTGGCAGGGTATCTGACCATAACAATTACTTAATGCATCTTAATTCAAAGTTCTTTGTACTTAAATAAGATGTGGAAGTTTCAGCCAGATCAGCGTTGTCAGCCTACAAAGACTTGAAAGTTCAGACTGGTTTGTCTGAGAGGATAGTATGAGTTATATAGTTATATATATATAGAGTTGATTTTATTTTTTGCTTGCGTCCTGTTACAGTGGGGCACGCAGTTGTTGATTTGGTATGATTTATGGTGCCATGTCACTCTTTGCTGACTGGGGTTTCTCATCAGTGTTTCCTTCAGTTTCCATTTGCATCTGCGCCACAGCCACGTGCAGCCAGTTTGCGCAGGTCGGCCCCATTGGCAACGCCTGGGTGGCTGGTGAGACGTCTAGCTCCCTGGATGGGCACAGCAACGCTGGAAAAACCGACATCTTTCTGATGAAGTTTCGAGCGCCCCGGTTGAGGTTGAGAGGCAGTCGGAGCACCGAGTTTGGCCTTCGGGTCAACTTCTTCAGCTGCCGACAGGAACATCTTCAAGTGGAAAAGATACAGGTACCAGTTTCTGTCTGTTTTTTTGTTTGTTTGAGAGATCTTAGGAGTGAAGTCCATCCCCATACTATGTTTAATTCCCGAGAGCGCCCGCGAAGGGTTCTGCGTAAAAAAGCAGCCGTCATATACATCTTCACACCTTCACATCTGCTGATCTACATCGTCACACCCTCACATCTGCTGATCTACATCTTCACACCCTCATATCTGCTGATCTACATCTTCACACCCTCACATCTGCTGATCTACATCTTCACACCCTCATATCTGCTGATCTACATCTTCACACCCTCACATCTGCAGATCTACATCTTCACACCCTCACATCTGCAGATCTACATCTCACACATCTACATCTTCACACCTTCACATCTGCTGATCTACATCTTCACACCCTCACATCTGCTGATCTACATCTTCACACCTTCACATCTGCTCATCTTCACACCCTCACATCTGCTGATCTACATCTTCACACCTTCACATCTGCTGATCTACATCTTCACACCTTCACATCTGCTGATCTACATCTTCACACCCTCACATCTGCTGATCTACATCTTCACACCTTCACATCAGCTGATCTACATCTTCACACATCTATCTACATCTTCACACCCTCACACCTGCTGATCTACATCTTCACACCTCACATCTGCAGATCTACATCTTCACACCCTCACATCTGCAGATCTACATCTTCACACCCTCACATCTGCTGATCTACATCTTCACACCCTCACATCTGCAGATCTACATCTTCACACCTTCACATCTGCAGATCTATCTGCAGATCTCCTCTCGCTCTTCTTTCTATCTCTCTCTTAAGGCGGGGGCGGTGCCGCCGGAGCGCCACGAAACGCTACCCTTTCGCACGAAATGGACGTTGGACGTCAAAAACTGAAGTAAAATTGCGATTTTGAAGTATCCATCGCAACCCTTGCGCACGAAATGGACCTTGGACGTCAAAAACTGAGGTAAAATTGCGATTTTAGTTAGTCCATCGCAACCCTTTCACACGAAATGGACGTTGGACGTCAAAAACTGAAGTAAAATTGCGATTTTAGTTAGTCCATCGCAACCCTTTCGCACGAAATGGACCTTGGACGTCAAAAACTGAGGTAAAATTGCGATTTTGAGGTGTCACGGGCAACCCTTAAGCGAAATGGAGGTTCGACGTCAAAAACTGAAGTAAAATTGCGATTTTACTTGGCCCATCGCAACCCTTTCGCACGAAATAGACGTTGAACGTCAAAAACTGAAGTAAAATTGCGACTTCACGGGTCCGGTCTCTGTGTGTGAAAGTGTTTGTGTGTAAAAGCTTCTGTGTGTAAAAGGGTCTGTGTGTAAAAGGGTCTGTATGTAAAAGCGTCTGTGTGTAAAAGCTTCGGTGTGTAAAAGCTTCTGTGTGTAAAAGGGTCTGTGTGTAAAAGGGTCTGTATGTAAAAGCGTCTGTGTGTAAAAGCGTCTGTGTGTAAAGGAGTCTGTGTGTAAAAGCCTCTGTGTGTAAAAGCTTCTGTGCGTAAAAGGGTCTGTATGTAAAAGCTTCTGTGT
This sequence comes from Cladocopium goreaui, assembly GCA_947184155.2. NCBI lineage: Eukaryota > Dinophyceae > Suessiales > Symbiodiniaceae > Cladocopium > Cladocopium goreaui. Next base: position 378,841 of record CAMXCT020002702.1, read on the forward strand.
GTAAAAGCGTCTGTGTGTAAAAGGGTCTGTATGTAAAAGCGTCTGTGTGTAAAAGCGTCTGTGTGTAAAGCGTCTGTGTGTAAAGGAGTCTGTGTGTAAAAGTCTCTGTATGTAAAAGCGTCTGTGTGTAAAAGCTTCTGTGTGTAAAAGCTTCTGTGTGTAAAAGGGTCTGTGTGTAAAATGGTTTGTGTGTAAAAGTGTCTGTGTGTAAAAGCGTCTGTGTGTAAAATGGTCTGTGTGTAAAAGCGTCTGTGTGTAAAATGGTCTGTGTGTAAAAGCTTCTGTGTTTAAAAGCTTCTGTGTGTAAAAGTGTCTGTGTGTAAAATGGTCTGTGTGTAAATGTGTCTGTGTGTAAAAGCGTCTGTGTGTAAAATGTTCTGTGTGTAAAAAGTGTCTGTGTGTAAAATGTTCTGTGTGTAAAAAGTGTCTGTGTGTAAAAGCGTCTGTGTGTAAAGGAGTCTGTGTGTAAAAGCGTCTGTGTCACTTGGATGACACGACATTGAAGCCGCCGCACCGTTGGGAGGAACGAATCCCTGACTTGGTAGCTTCTTGTTTGGAACAGTGGAAAATTGTTTGTGGCCAACTCTGGGAACAATCCATGCTGGCAGTGACCAAGGGCGAATCCATGCACGTGCTCTTCCATTGCTTTGCATCAATCGAAGTGCTGGGGCTTTATGTGCTTGGCTCGTCGTGGGTTACAACTACTCTGCAGAGGATGCCGTCAAGTTGCTGCTTGAGAAAAGACCTTCCTTGCGCCCTTGGCACAATCGCCCCTATGTCTTGGAGGCCTTGTGGAAGCTGGAAGGTTTGCGTACCGAGTGGCACATGGAACTGAGTGCGGCGGACGGAAATTAATTTGCACCACCGTTCGTCTGGAGAAACTGTTCGCGGCGAACCTGCAAAATCAGTAGCCAACTGCTGTCTGTCTGTACAGTTGAAAAGTGTCGATCTACGTGTTTTTGTGTGATCTAACTTGATGATAGACGATCTCATCTTGGTACGAGTGAACAACTATATGCATGATCGTGCAATCTGAAATTTCCGAGGTGGCTCTTGCGCCAGTTTGGTACCGGCCTGGGTTTTTGATGGATGTTTTTGGTCTTGGAGTAAATCAAATTACTGGAATGTGTCCAGCTCTGTGCTATGCACTAAGGTTGGCACTTCTGAGCCACGACGTTTCACTGCGATTTCAAAGCATCATTTCGTGTTGGTATGTGTTGTAAAAGCGTCGGCCTGTAAAAGCGCCTGTGTGTAACGGGTTTTGTGTGTAAGAGCGTCTGTGTGTACAAGAGTCTGTGTGTAAAAACATCTGTGTGGCAAAGCGTCTTGGTGTAAAAGCTTCTGCGTGTAAATGTGCCTGTGTGTAAAAGTGTCTGCGTGTAAAAACGTCTGTGTGTAAAAGTGTCTCTGTGTAAAAGCTCCTGTGTGTAAAAGTGTCCGTGTGTAAAAGCGTCTGTGTGTAAAAATTTCTGTGCGTGTAAAAGCGTCTGTGTGTAAAAGTGTCTGTGTGTAAAAACTCCTGTGTGTAAAAGCTTCTGTGTGTAAAAGCGTCTCTGTATAAAAGCGTCGCGTTTCTTCACATCCACGGAATGATGGTGCCGAGCTTTTTCGGCAATGTGTGTAGGAATTACCATAGTAAAATGAGATAACACATGTCATTCGCAGCATCATGGTACCGAGCCTCCTGTGCATTTTTGTTGCTCACATTATATTCCTCCATGTTTTCTTTCTATCCCCCTTTCCTTCTCTCTCTCTCTCTCTCCTCCCTCTTTCTCTCTGTGGTTGCAAGACACGTGTCATCTGATGCCCTTTACCAAGTATCCTCTTCTTAATCAATCTTACTTTTTCACACCTTATCCCTCCATAGCTCATATAAAATTCACCAACCATTCACCGACTATCTTTTACGACTACCATCCTCAGAGCTGCTTGAAAAACATCTTTGTCGCTCTCGGGCCAACCGTCGTCTAGTTTTCTCTCTTCATTTTGAAGACATGCAAAGGATTCATCCCAATCCCCCAGAGCCACAATACATACACATACATACACAAACCCCCTTGTGACCCATCGTGACAGTTGAGAACATACATTCTGCCCACCGGTGAAATGCATGAGCACCGCATGCAAAGATTCGATTCATAGACATCTCCATGGGAGGAAAGCAGATGAAAGCAAGTCCTAAACCAGTGGAAAGATCGTTGGTCGGAACGCCTTCCACTTTGCTAAGGCCGAGTGCAGCCAGGTAACATGTCCAGCTGGCTACACGCAAAATCCCTTGCAGAAGAGTGGTGGCAACAGCATGTGCTGCGTGCTGTCCAGTACCCCAACTTCCAGCTGGACAACGCCAACGACGGCATCCACTGGCATCACCACCGCAATGTCATCGTCGAAGCCGTCAACCAGCATCACCCGAACAAAATCATCGACGACTGCATCGACCAGGACGTCATCAAGGACAGTATCAACCAGCACCAGCACACGATCAGCAACGAGAGCATCGACCAGGACAACATCAAGGATAGTATCAACGTCATCGACGAAGACATCAACCAGTATCAGCAGAGCAAGATCCACAACGAAATCGTCAACCAGCACAGCATCAGTGACGACAGCATCAGCCAGCGCAAGCGCGGAAGAAGCTCTACCGGCTCCACCGGGATTGCCAGTGTTCCTCGGCTTGGTTTCAAAAGCACATAGGTGCCAAGAGGATTCAAGAGGTATCGTTATTCGTTGGCATGATGCTTAGAAGCAAAGATGTTAAAATTGACATATTATTTTTTAGCATTTGCCACCCGCATGATAGATTTTTTTCGAACTGGCAGTCGACCTTTTCACAGTCTCCAGGCATTTTTGTTTGAGGGTTCAACCTGAGGTCACAGCTGGAGGTCGCTGCTCGGTACAATGTATGCAGCTGCAACTATTTGTAATTCAACATGGCTGGCTGGGAATTTTCATGTGTTTATCAAACGGCAAGAGCATCGACACATGGATTCGGGGATGTATACATGGGGCTTCCATTGACATCTCAGATTGCCAGAGATTACCAGAGGGTGTCCATTTGTGATTTTTAACGGGATTAATACACCTGCACCGTCTAGAGTCTAGAGTGCATAAACAGGTATCTGAAGAGTGGTGGATGACTTGTTTCTGTCAGATGTAAATTCGGGCCCTGTTTGTTTTCCTGGGTCTAAAGGTAGCAGCTATGGCACTGAAACTCAATTGCTAGTATTTCGCTTCATTGTACATCCTTGCCATGTTCAAATCAGCTGTTTTGGTCGCTTGAATGAGGAACAGCAAATATCAACCACGACTGCCTCGGTCGATGTCGAGAACTGGAAGAAGCCAGGGATATCAAATGCCCAATCGATCGATTTGGGTGCGAACACCACCAGCACATCAAACCAACATGATTCGACTCTATCAAGTGAAGATGATCCGACTGGATTGCCACTTGCATGCGAAAGGGCGGGATCTTTTCCCGAAAAAGTTTCTGTAATTACTTTTTCGACGAAGACTGGGCATGTCCAGATGAAAAGGAGCCATGGTTTGTTTAGTCTAATAGAGTATAATAATAGAGTCCTGTCTTTGCATAACAGACGGACATACCGTACTATACTGATGAATTTGTCGTTCTAAGTTGCCTTCTTCAAGGCTGGTGGCTGCAGTGGTGGCTGCGGTGGTGCTGCCGTTGCTGACGGCGTGCCTTTGTGCCGCCCTGGGCATCTACTGTTACCGCGCGAAGCTCCGCCAGCTTCGAGGTAGTCCTAAAGCCTTAATGAGACTCTCAAATCTTTTCAAATGAACGGATCCATCACGATCCATCAGGAATCCAAGATACTTCATTATAATTCAATTTTTCCAAGTGGGGTAAGTTTAGGGTCAGGGTGAAGGGATTCAAACATTGATACTTTAAATTTAAAAGTGACACCGACATTTTGGTTGTTTTGGGCGGGTCAAGTTCACGGTGTTCACGCCGCGCATTTCTGAGGAGAAATTTCATGAAATTTCACCCAAAGTCGTTTCTCTAGTGGAGCCAGGTGATTGAATTCAGGAAACGAGTCGCACATGGATGTCGCATTGACTTGAGTTGATGTTTCTCGTTGACCCTGCTTTGCTAGGAGTTCCGGGGTTGACATTTTCGATTTTAGGAACAACTTGGGCTGCCGGCATTGTGTTGCCCGGAACTGCCAGGTGCCGAAGCAGAGCCTCAAGTCCCAAATCCGCTGGCGATACTGCCGCCCCTTGCGTGGTCTGTGAAACCTCTCATTTTCTCATGGAATTCCAGGACACTTTGAGACGACTTTCTTTGAAGTTGGGAACTTTTGGGGCCTTCGAATGCTTTTGAGCTTGAGTTTCATCTGCACGCACGGTCATGGGATCCCCAGGGCAGGGGATGGTGTTTTGACACCATGATCTTGTTGCCGCTTTCAGCTTGGCAGGATGACTGCGGAATGGCCACGAGGAAAAGTTCAGAAGCTTTCGGTGTCTTACCAGATCATGGATTTCCCCTTGGTAATCAAAGAATCCAGATAATCCAGGCAATGGAAATGTAGATGAGTTTCTGTTTACCTTATTCGATTGCACAGTTTCTACGGTGGAGACTGATGGAAACCGAATGCAGGATGAATTGCACAAGGATTAGCAAGTATATAAGGATATGGAATGTTGATACCCAGAAATTTCAAGCTGCGAAGCTAGTCCCATGTTGGCCTTCTAAGGTGAGCGAGGCGGCTTTTGAATTGAGCGGTCGCCAGCTTCAATTTCGACCAGGGCAAGTTCGACATTTTACCTGGGAAGATGGAACTGTCCAGACGGTGCAGAGTATTCAAAAGACGCCCATCTAGCAGATAGATTTGTCGCAGGTTTGTTGATGGTTGCTGTTCATCCCTGTTCAGTTTGTCGATGCTCAATGAAACCGTCCACAATTACGCACACTGCAGTAGCACCTGGTACCTTGCACTGTTTTCAATGTTTTTCATTTGCTGGTCCTACACGGTCCTACTAATTTTCCGAAGCCGTCCCAAGCCTTCCAAGCCGTCACAAGCCGTCCCGATCCGTCCCAAATTGTCCCAAAATTCCAGGAACGTGGTGTGGTGGAGCACGCAGCATCCCCATCCTGCTTGGCAACGCTTCAGGCAGATCCGGACCTGAACATGATACAAAACAAGTAGAGGAAACAGGTGGACAAAAACATGGGAAAGACCTGGAAGAATCAAACCTCTTGTAAAAAGAGGGAAGAACTTTGCATGAGTTTCGGAAGCGACAGCACCCAGTACGTTGCGCCCAGCCCACGTTGTGACCCGTCCATGTCGCAGCGTCGCCCAGGTGGGTTTGCACTCCAAAATGCCAAGTCGAAAATCACCACGACATGGAGCTCACGGACTCGGAGGGTGATGGCTACAGATGCTGTGCGTCAAACATCGTCAAATAGATTCACACAGCCTTTGGTTCGCCACTGTATTCCAATACGTTGAGATGGCAAGCAATATGTGAAGGTGGCACATCTCAACACAGTATCTCAATGATTCTCAATGATTCTCAATGATTCTCAATGTATCTCAGAGATTGGCTTGACAACGTGCTCCCAAATGGTAGAGATGTGTACACATTTTTGCCTTTTTTTTGGAACTTAATTAATGTCCAGGTAACTTGGTAGATCATGGTAGACCCAAAACCTGGCTAATCCTGGCTAGGTCATGCAACATCCACATCGGTTCACAGTCCGTTTACAATGTTCACGGCTCGGTTGTTTTCTACACTTGTTTCTTCAGCGCAGGTTTGTTCGTGAAGATGATATTATTTATCATTAAAGACATAGTTTCTTGGTGTTTCTTGAAAAGACACAACAGGACTCAACAATTTGAATTGCTGGAATTCAGCATGCCATTTTAGCAAACGAGTAAATTTGAAGCAGTTGCCAAGAGTTGTGTTTCTAACGACTCAGGATGCACATCGTGCTCGCGCCTCCGAGCTGCTGGAAAGCACTGGTACTGCCCGCAGCATCAGGTGTCGCAACTGACATCAAGTGGAAACGGACTGAAAACGGAGCACTCAACATTTTCGATGTGACAACTTGTCAAAACCTCTCCAAAGCAGCCCTTGTGGTGACCAGGTGCACGTGTGCCCAGTTTGCGCAGAGCTGCCACCTGAGATGGTGACGTTGGGGTTGGCAGCCACGTATTTGGTGGACGTCTTTCCACCTTTGGCCCGCAGTGCCTCGACATGGAAATTGTGAATGAAAATGTGTGAACATTTGTTCCTCGGTGGACTCCATGTGGGAGTGTTTTTCCATGGCTTGAATTATGCTGCTCAGGAGTGACCAGCGCTGAGAATCCAAATTTCTACGAAATTTGCCCAAAGTTGGCGCACGGGACGGCCGGTCCCTTGCCTTTATGACTGTCGTCTCAGCAAAGTGCATGACGTTTGACATTGTGCATATATATTTTTAGCATTTTTTTAGCATGTTTATTTTAAAGCTGTGCCTCTTGTATTCTTGGCCTGGCACTTGGCAAGGTATGGGTTACAACAGGACATGTCCCAGAGATGGAAGGCCCCATTGCAGCATTGTGGACGCGTTGGAAGATGCGTACAGTGGCCACTTGGTTTCAGGGTTTCACCATGATCAGGGATGATGTGGGATGGCTAGATGACATCAGGGGATACAATAGATATCCACAGATGTCAACCGATGATTTCAATGACTTTGAGCGATCATTTGGCAAACATTGTGATATATTGTGATCATTTTCTGCAGTGCCTGAGGAAAGGTCTCGCACTTCGTTTCATGGTGCTGGGCATATTCCTTGAACAATGTCGTCAGTGCCATTGAGCGATGGGTACAAAAGTCCAATGAAGATGCACGGAACGTCTTCCTGTGGATGTGCTTCTTCTGTAATAACCAGTATCGAATCAAAGAGGAGGCTCCTAAGTCAAGCCGTGGCAGTTGTTACAACATGTGACAATTCCTTTCGCAGTTCACTTCTGTTTCTGCTTGTGACCACTGTTTTACCGATGGGCAAGGAACAGCGGGTGGATTACGCAAGTCATGTGCGGTGGATGCATCATCGAGACCCAGTTTTTTGATCGTTGAGCTTTGTGTGTCATGAGTCATGACAGGTTTGTCGTTGCATAGATGGACAGTCTTGTCCCTGGAGGCGACTCAAACAGGAAGCGACGATCTGAAAGAAATCTTTGAATCCCATCTGGTGGAAGCGGGACATATGTTGGTGCTGCTCGATACCATTGTGTCAGGGGCTTATCGGCTTGTCTGATGAAAGTGCGTGAGTACATAACTGAGCGACTTTGAAACAAACACATATTTGGGTGGTAGCATTATGTGATGGTAAGATGCGATAAATCTTGTTCCCGGGGGAGGGCTACAACTTCTCGAACTTGAGAATGTCTCCATCATATAAACCAAGAGCTTTCAGGACCTAAGTCACATATCAATTTGCAGTTCTTGGTTCTTCATGAATATCGGTTGAGTGGCAGTCCCCAAGACACCCAAGTTGCAACTTGGGCCTCCGAGGCAGCCGACCTACGTGAGCGGCTACCTGAACGACCTCCGCGCGGTTGCTGCGGGTCTATGCATTGCTTTCAGGCCTAGGCAGTGCACAGAAGCGAACAGTTCAGTTGTGGCGTGTGCTTGTTGTGCTTGCACTGACTTGCCACAGAAGACTTGGGTTGTGTCTTCCAGAACCAGAAATGCTTTGCAACATATCCTTAATGGCAATGGAGCAGGCAGCCGAGCAACAGCTCGAAGACGGAAACAGAAACAAAGCAATGCGCAAGCTAATGGCTTCAATGTGCAACAGGTAGGAGAAATTCTCAAGCTGCTTACCCAGCTCTGCCAATTGTTGGGAATTGGGGGAGGCAGCGGAAAATTGTTTCAGCAACTTAGCACACTGATGGGTCAAGAAATTGGAGCTGTTGACACCTCCAAAAACAAAGGAGGGAACAAGCCCAAAAAGAGAAAGAAAGAGCGCAAGACACAGGGAGGCGACAATGGTGGTGCGGGCCTTGGCCAAAGGAATGCAGCGCTCAATTCTGCCCCAATCACCAATCCTACTAGCACTTCTGCGCAGCTTCCCAATCGCAAACAGGATGCCAACAAGAAACAGCCCACACAAGCATCCAAGTCTTTTGTGGAAGTAGTTCGAACGAACACACCGTTCAAACCAGTTTGGTGTTTGAGACAGTCGGACTGGACCGGCCAAGTTTTGACTTTTGATTCTTTTTGCAGTGCGTTGGATCAGCCTGGCAATGTGTCAGCAACAGCGCAGTGTGAATCGGAAGAGCAACTGAGTGAGCTCAAAGTTTTGACAGAAGGTGATGCAACAGATCAGACAAGAGAATTGCATGTCTCTGCAGTTTTGTTAGCTCCAAAAGAAGCGAAGCAGATCGACGGCAGACAGTTGAGGCTCATACCTGGCAAAATAGCTGGGAAAGTTCAGCCAAGGCAGGCTTACCTGATAGCCTTGAAAGGAAACGGACCAACACTCAAAAGAGCAGCCGTTGTTTCTGCTGCTCCTGCAGCTCAGACTGAGACGGTGGTTGTGAGGTTGAGCGTTGAAGCAAAGTATTTGTTGAGCAAAGAGTGGCAGAGCATCCAAGCCAAACCAAAGGCTAGCGCTCAGTCATGGTTGCGAAGGCATGTGCCCGCCCACATTGGTGCCAAAGTTTTTGACATGTGGGCTTTCCAAGAGGAGTGCACGAAGGGTGGTGGCAAGCCGGTCATTACTGGGTTGCTGAGGATTGAGAAAGATGCAGCGAAAGGCTTGCTTTCTTGTTCTGGGAAAAGTCTGTGGTTCGTCGAACCTCTCCAATGGAACAACAGTGTGGTGGAGTCATGTGATGTTGAATGGATCAAGAAAGGGCCTGACCTTGATGGCCCCAGCTATCTTCAAAAGGTCCAAAGTTTGGCAGGTGATCTTGGCATTGCAAGAGGGTGGGGCGGCTTAGGCGTCCGAAAGCCCAGAGCATCTGACCCGATTCCAAAGCCAAGAGCATGGCGCATTAGTGGTGTGCCCCGAGAATGGTCAGCCAGCACGGTCACTGAAGCGATCACACGTGCTGGCTTGCAAGATCCAAAGATTTTGTCTCGCAAAACTTTGGGCAAGCAAGTTGAATGGTGGGCACATGCGAATGCTCAAAGAGATCTTGATTTCCTTGAGATCCAGGCCGGCAAACACACCATTGTTGTCGTTGAAGCGCCCAGGCAGAGACCTCAGCGGCCCATTACAAAGAAGTTGTCCAGTTACGGAAAGGTGAGTTTTCATTCCAACACTGAGCCTGCAACTGTGCAATCCTCACAGCCACCGCTAAAGTCTTTCTACATTGGCACGCCGCTCAAGGAAAAGAACGCTGCAGCTGCGCCTGCTACAGGCGCCACGCAGCCTGGTGATGTTCAAGCTGATGAAGCTATGAAAGCTGCTTCGGCTGCTGCAGGTGACAAACGCGAACCTTCTTCCCCCGCCAAGCTGCCGGCGGCAAAGCGAGTTGCAGTGGATGTCAAGCCACCTCATGGCTTGATTGCACGAACCATTGCTGCTGATGGCAATTGTTTGTTTGAGTCCATATCACAGGGAATTGGAGGCAAAACTGCAAGATCCGTGAGAGCTGCAGTTGTGAACCATTTAAAGAAGCATGAAGGTCGGTATAAACCTTGGTGGGACGAAAGGGAGCCCACGGAACAGGAAGAGAAGTGCGAGTCATGGGAAAAGTACATCGACATGCTTGCAAAGGTTGGGGCTTGGGGCAGCAGTTTGGAATGCGCTGCAGCTGCCGTGCACTACGACAGACCCATATTAGTTTTTCAGCCTACGGGCGTGCCTGAGGTTTACAACAGCCAAGGGAAAGCAGGTGGCGCCATTGCTCTTTGGTATCGCCGAAAGCATTATGAATTGTTGGATGGCGCATTGCCGCCAGGCATTTTGGAGCAAGCCGCCACTGGCCCTATGCAAGGCAACAGAGGAGGCGGGTCGGAAACTGGCACTCACTCGGCTGGCGCTACTCGTTTGTCAGCGCTGCCGTCAGTGGCGGGCGCCAAGAAGCGTTCCAAGCGCGACGCCTCCTTGCCTGGTTCTACTTGCTCAGAGCGGCGCAGGAATCTCTCTCCTGCGACTGCTACTTCAGGTCGGGAGCGGCGTGCTGTGAGCAACGCTGGTGTCAGCGAAAAGGACGAGGCTGGCAGCACTTCGTCCAAACGCCCAAAAAGAGAGGAATGGAATTGTCCTTTGTGCGATTATTCCACAGGGGTACACAGGCTGTGGCCGCAGAAAAAGCAGGCCCACATCAACGCTTGGCATCCTGATGAGAAGGAGAAGTTGAAGCTCACTCCCACTATGGGTCAGCTTTGTCACGCCGCCCCTGGTATGAGTTTCAAGTGAAAGTGTCACTTGTGCAACATGGTCATTCCTGAAGATGCTGATCTCAGCAGAGACCAGGTGCTTCGCATGAAACTGAGGCATAGAGAAGAACACCATCCGAAAGCGAATGTGCAGCGTTTCAAAAGCGATGGAAGTTACAGGTCGGCAAATGCAGCCAAAGCTACGTTGCAAGTGCGCGCAGCTGGCATGGCAAAACGCCTGTTGGGCCTCAAAAAAGGTGATGCCGGTTCCCACGAACCATTGTTGGTTACCCTCCCTATGACTGGCAAGGCCAAACAGAAAAGAGGAGGTATGGCAAAGGTTATTTGTCGCAAATGTGGCAAGATGGCGAATCAAGCAAAGGAGCTTGCTACGCTGTCATGTGAAAAGTATGTGGCCGGCAATGGCCCCAAGAGGAAGAAGATGCTGGCAAGGCTCCGCGCTTGTCTCAACAAAGCGTCCATCAGTGATGCTCTCAAAGATGGTGCCCGTACAGTTTTGAACATTATTGACTCAGGCAAGGGAAGCTCCAAAGACACTGCGCCCAAACACCATATTGAGGCACTTGTCTGGCCGGTAGATTTCACGGTCCGTTTTGCTTGCACGAGATGCAAGCGGTGCATGAAGGATGAGAAACATTTCCGTGGAATGTCTTGCGCCAACAGCACCGTTTGGAACCAAAAGAGAAAAGGCAACAAAGACGCCTTGCTGGAGCTTGCCAACAAAGAACCTGGGGCGAGGCAAAGAGCGGCGCTCCGTGCTTTGGAGATTTTAGGGTTTCAGCAAGAGGAAGGTGATTCTACGGACAAATGACGGGTACGTCTAGCACTTTAAGGTTGGGAACTATGAATGTCCGGTCATTGAGTGGCCGGTTGGGTGGCGTTTTTGAGTTAGCAAAGACTGAGCAGATCGATGTTCTTTGTTTGCAAGAAACTAGAGTCAATGTCGACAGTTGGAGCGCTGTCAAGTCAGCTGCAAACCAGCGCAGGTGGCAAGTTTTTCCTGGCGGCCAAGGGGTAGACGCCAAGAATGTGGTGATTGGCGGGACGTTAGTTTTGTCAAAGTGGCCTGCTGAAGCGTTGGCCATTCCAAGTCAGTTTGCGCCGGCTGACCGTGCCATGGCGCTGAAGCTTTTTCGACCTCATCAGCGACCGCTTCTACTGATCAATGTGTACCTTCATGCCAACGATCAAACAGCTGCTGGCCACGCCTTGGCTTCAATTTTTGAATACGTTGCTATGCTGGGCGAAGAAGCAATCATTGTGGGCGATTTCAACAGGGAAAGGCATGTTTGGCCGGCCTCCACCGCGCTGGCGTCGGGGCAATGGTATTCTTGCGATGAACAAGTCTGCGGTGACCAGATTGGCCCTGGCACCCATCGCAACTCAGATGGTGAATACACAGGGGTGGTCATTGACTACGCGCTTTCAACTCCCAGGGTTGTTGTTTCTGGAAGAATGCAGTCTTTAGGTGTTGCTGACCATGATGCAGTTATTTACGATATACATGTGCATGGTAGCTTACCCACGCCTTGGAGATTGCCCGCAAGCGCACCACTCTTACTTTGCAATGTGGAGGTTGAGAACTGGAATGTTGCTTGGGCAGAATCACAACAAGATTTCACGGATGCTCTGGCCGTCGGAAATGTGGATCAAGCTTGGGTGGTCCTGAGCAACTGTGCTGAATCTTTGCTGCTTGCACAAGGCAAGCCCAGCAGGGCATCAAGGGACGGCCCGCACAAAATGGCGAGCCCCCCATCAACCAAAGCTCCTACGTTGCAGTCTTTGGAGGAGCGAAAGCTGAGAAGATTTGCACGACGGGTGGTCGAATATCAAAAGGCTCCTTCGCCGCAATTGCAAACCAAGCTGTTGCGCGATGCTCCGCTTTTGCACTCGTCTCTTACTGCGTTTGCTTTATCTGATGGTGGTTTGGCTCCCGCCGCTTTGCTTCTTGCAGACGAGGTGGCCAAAAAGGCGTCTCAGCGACGCCTTGCTGCTTGGAAAGAGGACATTCAAGAAAATGTTGCGAAACTGGGGAAGTGGGTTCAGCAAAAACCACCTGATCCACCTACAGCAACACAGGTCGATGGTCCTATTTTGCCTGAAGATAAGGCAAGACAGGAAGCAGCTGCGTGGCACACGCATTGGAATCCGGACCACCTCCCAAATTTAGACCAGGTTCAAAATTTCTGCTTGCAGCTCAACAATCAGGTCGACCCAGTCACGCCTGAAAGCATTCAAGTGGTTGGGGCTGATTTGGCGCGTTCTGCGTTGAAAGCTAAACAAAAAGCGGCTGGTATGGATGCTTGGACTGCGGCTCATTTGTGCAAGTTGCCGGAGTCCTTTTGGAATCACGTTGCAGTCTTGTGGTCGGCGTGCATGCAGTGTGCGAAAGTTCCTACAATGTGGAAAGATATTCGCATAGCCTTGATTCCAAAAGCGGCCGGGGGTCTGCGCCCACTTGCCATCACGACGGTCCTGTGGCGCATCTGCATGAGTGCAACTTTGCAAAAGCTCCGACCATGGATACAAGAATGGGCCTTGCCTCAGCTTTGTGGCGGCCGTCCAGGAAGAGGCATTATGGATGTTCATGAATTGCTCTACGAAGACATTCGTGCTGCCAAACGTTCAAGAGTTGATTTTGTTGGCTGCAAGGCCGATATCCGTAGGTGTTTCGATTCGGTTTGTCCAAAGACTGCACTTGCTATTTGGCGCTGGTTGGGTGCTCCGGCCAGTTTGTGTGACATGGTGGAAAATTTTTACACTGACCAACGCAGGTGGTTTGCCTGGCAAGGCATTTTCCATTCAGAGCCCATTTGTGCTCGGCGGGGGCTGCTGCAGGGCTGCCCGGCAAGCCCAGCCTTACTCAATGCGGTGATGGTAGTCTGGGTGCGCTTCGTTCTTTTGCAAGAGCCTCGTGTTTCCCTTGCAGTTTATTTGGATGACCGCACAATGTGGAAGAAAGGTGTCAACGGCATTCACGTGGTCACCAACGCCATGCAGGCAGGTGCGCAGGTGGATGCAATTCTGGGCATGGAACTCCACCCTGACAAGTTAAATAGTTTCACAACCAAGCAACATTTGACGCCTCAGCTGTCACAGATACAGGACGTGTTGGGGGCTCCTTGCAGCAAGTTCACACTTCTGGGTATTCAGTACAATTTGGAGCGTGCAGGTGCTTGTGTTAATGCAGAGAAGCTTTCCTTTGACATTCACGAGAGGTGTCGCAAAATCAGGTTGGCAGCGAAACGTTTGGGCACCCGCAAGACCTTGCTGGGACAGTTGGTAATTTCTTTGTTTGCATGGACATGAGCTTTTCACCACTATGATGTTGATACCATCAAGAGTTGGACCTCCAGTATTGAAGCGGCGGTCTGGGGGCGCAAGCCTGCCCCAGGTCGCAGTAGATTGCTGTTTTGGAACTCTTTGGGTACACCGCGTTTGCATCCTGCTTTTGCGCTTCACTTTGCTGCAGCCCGGGCTGAATGGCAGCGCCAGTGCCGCTTGGCCATAGGTGTGCCCGCTGCTGTTTCGCCAGGCCCAAGGTGGAATACTGTTTGCAAAGACTGGAATTGGCGTGTTGAGGGTGGTTTGTGGATCACTCCCGTGGGGACTTTGAAACCAGGGTGGATGTCTTCCTCAAGCTTATACAAAGCTGCTGCTGCAGCATGGCTGGCTTTTATGTGGACGAAGGACACCAAAACGGAGGGTCCTTTACCTGAAGGTAAGTTGCCTGTGTTCCAATTCCAGGCCAATGTGGCGCATGATTTGAACTATTGTGGTCGCAGAGTCTTGACAGGTGCAGCAGTGGATGGGAGAGTTACTCAACGTTTGGAAGTCGACTTGCAGTGTGATTGTGGTTTGAGCTCTCCTGATCGTGAGCATTTCACTTTCTACTGCGAGGCAAATCCTTGGCATGGTGATCTCAAAACTCCAACTGAAAGGCGGTTGCTTGTTCCTCTTGTGGATGCTCCAGCTGTTCTTCCATTTGAAGATATGACGGCCGACCCCATTCTGGTGGCTTTTCTACAACAGTTTGACCCACATCAAACGCCGACGTTGGGCTTGGATGGAAGTTGTGCAATCGCTCCAGGGTGCGAACTTTGGCAGCGTGCCAGCTGGGCTGTGGCGGCTCATATCGGGCCCACGGTCAATGGGTTGGTGCATGGTTTCGAGCAAACTCCTGCTGCGGGCGAGAGAGGTGCACTTCTTCAAGCCTGCTTGGCTTCCCATGAAGCGAACAGAGCGGTGCGCTTGCTGATTGACAACCAAGCTCTTGTGCAACGTCTTCATCGTGGCATGCGGCTTGGACAGTGGGGTGGAGATCTTTTTCCATACTGGCATTATATCAGGATGCTTTTGGTTGATGGCTCTTCTTGTGCGTGGATTCCCTCGCATGATAAAGTTCCTCGATGGCGCCCACCCGAAGGGTGGCTTGATGTTTTGCGTTGCCGCATGCTCAATGCCAATGCGGATGCTAGCGCGGCTGATCTTACAGGTCAATTTCGGCAGGTGATTGCTACTTGTCTGTCACAACACAGAGAGGCTGTTGTTTGGGCTGGAGAAGCTTGGAAGGCGCAACTAAAGGGTTCTCTTCCCTACTGGCAAGTTTTGCTTGAACACGAACCACGTCAAAACAGGTCGTTTGAATAAGCTTTTGCTGCTTCTTCAGCTGCATGGGTGGTACTTTTCTTGACTTGAACTTGCCCTCCGGTTTGTTCAGTGCAAAGAGCTCCGGCTCAGCGTTGGCAATTTCGGCGTCTTAACTACTTCACTTCGGTGAGGAGCAGGTTGACGTCCTCCTCCAATCCAAATCAAATCCAATCCGACCTACGTGATAAGGCAAGACAGGAGGCAGCTGCGTGGCACACGCATTGGAATCCGGACCACCTCCCACATTTAGACCAGGTTTCAAATTTGTGTTTGCAGCTCAACAATCAGGTCGACCCAGTCACGCCTGAAAGCATTCAAGTGGTTGGGGCTGATTTGGCGCGTTCTGCGTTGAAAGCTAAACAAAAAGCGGCTGGTATGGATGCTTGGACTGCGGCTCATTTGTGCAAGTTGCCGGAGTCCTTTTGGAATCACGTTGCAGTCTTGTGGTCGGCGTGCATGCAGTGTGCGAAAGTTCCTACAATGTGGAAAGATATTCGCATAGCCTTGATTCCAAAAGCGGCCGGGGGTCTGCGCCCACTTGCCATCACGACGGTCCTGTGGCGCATCTGCATGAGTGCAACTTTGCAAAAGCTCCGACCATGGATACAAGAATGGGCCTTGCCTCAGCTTTGTGGCGGCCGTCCAGGAAGAGGCATTATGGATGTTCATGAATTGCTCTACGAAGACATTCGTGCTGCCAAACGTTCAAGAGTTGATTTTGTTGGCTGCAAGGCCGATATCCGTAGGTGTTTCGATTCGGTTTGTCCAAAGACTGCACTTGCTATTTGGCGCTGGTTGGGTGCTCCGGCCAGTTTGTGTGACATGGTGGAAAATTTTTACACTGACCAACGCAGGTGGTTTGCCTGGCAAGGCATTTTCCATTCAGAGCCCATTTGTGCTCGGCGGGGGCTGCTGCAGGGCTGCCCGGCAAGCCCAGCCTTACTCAATGCGGTGATGGTAGTCTGGGTGCGCTTCGTTCTTTTGCAAGAGCCTCGTGTTTCTCTTGCAGTTTATTTGGATGACCGCACAATGTGGAAGAAAGGTGTCAACGGCATTCACGTGGTCACCAACGCCATGCAGGCAGGTGCGCAGGTTGATGCAATTCTGGGCATGGAACTCCATCCTGACAAGTTAAATAGTTTCACAACCAAGCAACATTTGACGCCTCAGCTGTCACAGATACAGGACGTGTTGGGGGCTCCTTGCAGCAAGTTCACGCTTCTGGGTATTCAGTACAATTTGGAGCGTGCAGGTGCTTGTGTTAATGCAGAGAAGCTTTCCTTTGACATTCAGGAGAGGTGTCGCAAAATCAGGTTGGCAGCGAAACGTTTGGGCACCCGCAAGACCTTGCTGGGACAGTTGGTGATCTCTTTGTTTGCATGGACAGGAGCTTTTCACCACTATGATGTTGATACCATCAAGAGTTGGACCTCCAGTATTGAAGCGGCGGTCTGGGGGCGCAAGCCTGCCCCAGGTCGCAGTAGATTGCTGTTCTGGAACTCTTTGGGCACACCGCGTTTGCATCCTGCTTTTGCGCTTCACTTTGCTGCAGCCCGGGCTGAATGGCAGCGCCAGTGCCGCTTGGCCATAGGTGTGCCCGCCGCTGTTTCGCCAGGCCCAAGGTGGAATACTGTTTGCAAAGACTGGAATTGGCGTGTTGAGGGTGGTTTGTGGATCACTCCCGTGGGGACTTTGAAACCAGGGTGGATGTCTTCTTCAAGCTTATACAAAGCTGCTGCTGCAGCATGGCTGGCTTTTATGTGGACGAAGGACACCAAAACGGAGGGTCCTTTACCTGAAGGTAAGTTGCCTGTGTTCCAATTCCAGGCCAATGTGGCGCATGATTTGAACTATTGTGGTCGCAGAGTCTTGACAGGTGCAGCAGTGGATGGGAGAGTTACTCAACGTTTGGAAGTCGACTTGCAGTGTGATTGTGGTTTGAGCTCTCCTGATCGTGAGCATTTCACTTTCTACTGCGAGGCAAATCCTTGGCATGGTGATCTCAAAACTCCAACTGAAAGGCGGTTGCTTGTTCCTCTTGTGGATGCTCCAGCTGTTCTTCCATTTGAAGATATGACGGCCGACCCCATTCTGGTGGCTTTTCTACAACAGTTTGACCCACATCAAACGCCGACTTTGGGCTTGGATGGAAGTTGCGCAATCGCTCCAGGGTGCGAACTTTGGCAGCGTGCCAGCTGGGCTGTGGCGGCACATCTTGGGCCCACGGTCAATGGGTTGGTGCATGGTTTCGAGCAAACTCCTGCTGCGGGCGAGAGAGGTGCACTTCTTCAAGCCTGCTTGGCTTCCCATGAAGCGAACAGAGCGGTGCGCTTGCTGATTGACAACCAAGCTCTTGTGCAACGTCTTCATCGTGGCATGCGGCTTGGTCAGTGGGGTGGAGATCTTTTTCCATACTGGCATTATATCAGGATGCTTTTGGTTGATGGCTCTTCTTGTGCTTGGATTCCCTCGCATAATAAAGTTCCTCGATGGCGCCCACCCGAAGGGTGGCTTGATGTTTTGCGTTGCCGCATGCTCAATGCCAAAGCGGATGCTAGCGCGGCTGATCTTACAGGTCAATTTCGGCAGGTGATTGCTACTTGTTTGTCACAACACAGAGAGGCAGTTGTTTGGGCTGGAGAAGCTTGGAAGGCGCAACTAAAGGGTTCTCTTCCCTACTGGCAAGTTTTGCTTGAACACGAACCACGTCAAAACAGGTCGTTTGAATGAGCGTTTGCTGCTTCTTCAGCTGCATGGGTGGTACTTTTCTTGGCTTGAACTTGCCCTCCGGTTTGTTCAGTTCAAAGAGCTCCGGCTCTGCGTTGGCAATTTCGGCGTCTTAACTACTTCACTTCGGTGAGGAGCAGGTTGACGTCCTCCTCCAATCCAATCCAATCCGACCTACGTGAAAAGGGCCTGGTGCATTTTTGAAAGCTACGCCGCCGCCTTGGAGCTTGATCTTTTTCTTTGGGCCAGAATCACAGCTTGGCGTACCACAATGTTTAGTGGTTTTGACATATCTTGACCCGTACCTTGTCATACCATTTCAGAGCCATGTGACATTAGAGCAAACGACATGTCTGGATTTTTGATGCGTGTTGTTGCGAGGTAAAGTAGTTAAAGGATGTTAAAGGATGTTTACAGGCAAATTGTCGGCAAAATGGCAAAGCCGATCTAAATTGTCATCGTTGTGAACATGGAATGAGGTGTGCATCACGCAGGAGATACCAATGAACATCATACTCCCCGGCGCGGCTGAGACCTTTTTCAAGGAAACTATGTCAGCGGGCAGGTGACTTGCTGACTCAAGCGGCCCAAGCGCCATCAGCCATCAGCGCCACCACATCTCTCAGATCAAAACGCTGATAATATTTCATGTGGAAGCACGCAGCATATTTGTTTGGAATATTTCTTTTGGAATGATGGTCATTTTCTCTTCGCATTGCAAAGAATCAATGAATGATTTGAAGGCTGAGGCTTCCCAGGCCTGTCATGTGAGTTGCTTCTGACTTGACGACTTGAGGATCAATGTGCTGACTGACGCAGTGGACACTCTCAATGTTCGGCATGCCAGGGCGGGATCCGAAAAGGACGAGGCCAGAAGCCAAAGCGGTGCAGGTTCTTTGTGAATTTTGTGAACGGTTTAGAGAACTCCAGCAGTATTCCCCCGTATTCACCACCTCTTGCTGGTGCATTTATTGTCAACGGAAAATATGCTCAGGAGCAGTGCTCTGTGTTCTCAGTTTGCTCTGTCTGGGACAGGACTTGATCAAAAGAATCATCCTCACCACCACGGGTTACGATGCAGTGAATCATGCTGTGAAATCGCGGCTGATAGACCAGTTGACAGTTTTGTTCCGTGGCTGCAAACTTGGGGTGAAGAGGGGAGCGTTCAGATGATGATGATGATGATGATGATGCTGATGCTGCTGATGATGATGATGATGCTGATGCTGCTGATGATGATGATGATGATGATGACGACTACGACGACGACGACGACGACGACGACGACGACAACGGCGATGATGGTGATGACAATGGTGGTGGTTGTGGTGGCGGTGATGATGATCATGGTGATAGCAAGAGTGAGGATTAAGTTGCTGAAATGGTCGCCTTTCATACGTGCATGTTCAGTGAATCTATGGAACAAGATGGGCCACGATTGTCATCAAGATAAAACAACGATTGTCATCAAGATAAAACAACATCCATGGACGTATCAGTAGAGCGGCACAAAATGGCACAAAGCATTCCCACTTGTTAGATAGAAATGGCAGGAAACAATTTACATCAATTTACAAAACCTAGCCAAGTCCACACGATAAGAAAAACATGCTCAATCAACCTCAAACACATCCTTAAAACTGCCACAGCTCTGTTTGAACAAACCGAGGTTTCGCGAACTCTTTACGCCGCAACCGTCCTGAAGCACCTGTCTTCCATGCAAAGGATTTGCGGCGGAGATGCTCAGATGATCTCAGATGTCTAGGTCAAATCGTGATGCAGGATGGCCAATCATTCATTGATCAGAGTAGATGAAATTAATTTCCGAACATGGCAATTGCATTTCGGAACATGATAATGAAGCAGTGCAGGACGGGTTCTTGATTTTGGTTTCGATTTGGAAGGGAATGCCTCCACATTTGCAGTCATTGCTTCGTACATCATGAGCCACCGAACACTCCCAATTCATGAACTATTTATGAGGGCAATGACCCATAGTTTGATGGCGCTAGATGCCAGCAGCTCTTGATGCTTTTGGAGACGGCGGGCTGACGAGTGTTTTGAGGCCTCACAAGTGGACGCCAATGCAAACTAAGAGCGCTGCAGAAATGACAGTTGCAACATGTTCCAACCTTGGATTCAAGAACCGCTCTCACTGTCTCCTGATGCTTTGCATCATACACAGACACAGACATTTTAATTCGAAGGGATTGAAAAGGGAAGTGGCGGACGCGGGGACGCGTTTGTGCGCGACATTTGTTGTTCCGCTCCAAAGAGGTGAGATGAGGTGAGTTGTTGTTTTTTCCACAGCCTGATCAATGCTCAACGGCCTGTACTTGCTAAGACATGCAAAGACACGGTTTGCAATTTCTGAACTGTTTCTCAAGATGTTCTACTTCAGTGTTCTTACATAATGTGCCAGCTGCTTTTACACGATCACCCAAAACAATTCAGAACAGTCGGTCGCTGCTGGAGCCGAAAAAGTGAAACAGCTCTTGGCACCGATAAGCCGTGGAGTGGTGCTGTTGAGTCCCGGAATAGCCGACAGAGCTTTGCTCAAGCTCGATGCAACAAGCGGTCATTTCATTGACGTTGATATGAATTTGATTTTTCACGAAAGCCAGCCGCTAGGCTAGGCGAAGTTATTTTTGCGAACAAAGTGAGTTAAGGGGGTCTGGGGGCAGAGCGCCCGAAGTGGGATAAAAATGCGGAAAATAGGTGGTAAAAAAGGCGGACGCAGGTAAACTTTTTTAGGGTTATGTACCAGGTGGCAATTGGGTGACGTTGGGGTATCGATTCCCCCCTGGTCCGCCCTCCGAGGTGGATCTGGGCGGGAAAATGATGTCGAGCAAAACTATGGAAAAGCACTGGAAAAAAATGAAGGTTTCTGGGTGAAGAGTCTCTGGGTGAAAAGTATATGGGTGAAAAGTATGTGCAAGAAGGGTTTCTGGGTGCAGAGTCTCTGGGTGAAAAGTATATGGGTGAAAAGTATGTGCAAGAAGAGTTTCTAGGTGAAGAGTCTCTGGGTGAAAAGTATTCTCTGGGTAAAAAGTATATGGGTGAAAAGTATGTGCAAGAAGAGTTTCTGGGTGAAGAGTCTCTGGGTGAAAAGTCTGTGCAAGAAGAGTTTCTGGGTGAAGAATCTCTGGGTGAAAAGTATAAGTGTATGTGCAAGAAGAGTTTCTAGGTGAAGAGTCTCTGGGTGAAAAGATGTGAAAACTATATGGGTGAAAAGTATGTGCAAGAAGAGTTTCTGGGTGAAAGTATATGGGTGAAAAATGTGCAAGAAAAGTTTCTAGGTGAAGAGTCTCTGGGTGAAAAGTATATTGGTGAAAAGTATGTGCAAGAAGAGTTTCTGGGTGAAGAGTCTCTGGGTGAAAAGTATGTGCAAGAAGAGTCTCTGGGTGAAAAGTATATGGGTAAAAAGTATATGGGTGAAAAGTAAAATTGAGGCTCCGATGTGGGACCATTATATGTAAGAGTTTCTGGGTGAAGAGCCTCTAGGTGAAAAGTATATGGGTGAAAAGTTTGAGCAAGAAGAGTTTCTGGGTGAAGAGTCTCTGGGTGAAAAGTATATGGGTGAAACGTAGGTGCAAGAAGAGTATCTGGGTGAAAGTATATGGTGAAAAATATGTGCGAGAAAAGTTTCTAGGTGAAGAGTCTCTGGGTGAAAAGTATATGGGTGAAAAGTATGTGCAAGAAGAGTTTCTGGGTGAAGAGTCTCTGGGTGAAAAGTCAAGAAGGTAAGTGGTGAAAGTCTCTGGTGAAATATCTGGTGAAAGTATGTGCAGAAGATTTCTCTGGGTAAGAAAAAGTATATATGGGTGAAAGTATGTGCAAGAAGAGTTTCTGGGTGAAGAGTCTCTGGGTGAAAAGTCTGTGCAAGAAGAGTTTCTGGGTGAAGAATCTCTGGGTGAAAAGTATATGGGTGAAATGTATTGAAGAGTCTCTGGGTGAAAAGTATGGTGGAAAATAGGGGTAGATGGGATGCTGGCAATGGAGGGGAAAATGATGAGAAAAACAGTAGAAAAAATGAGGGAATATGACAGACAACAATGGGAAAAAAATGGGAAAGGAGGGAAAATGATGAGAACAACAATGGAAAAAAGGAGGGACTTTGACATAAAACAATGGAAAAAAAAATTGGAAAGCAATGGAAACGGTGGAAAGAATAGGGAGAGGGTAACATGATGCCAAGTAAAATTGAGGCTCCGATGTGGGACCATTATTGGTAAAGTTTACGGCGTAAAGCATGCGTGAAACAATGGAAAAGCAATGGAAAACTTGCTGTTTCGATGTGTGACCACTATGAAGAGTTTCTGGGTGAAGAGTCTCTAGGTGAAAAGTATATGGGTGAAAAGTTTGAGCAAGAAGAGTTTCTGGGTGAAGAGTCTCTGGGTGAAAAGTCTGTGCAAGAAGAGTTTCTGGGTGAAGAGTCTCTGGGTGAAAAAATGTGAACAGTATATTGGTGAAAAGTATGTGCAAGAAGAGTTTCTGGGTGAAGAGTCTCTGGGTGAAAAGTATATGGGTGAAAAGTAGGTGCAAGAAGCGTCTTTGGGTGAAAGTATATGGGTGAAAAATATGTGCAAGAAAAGTTTCTAGGTGAAGAGTCTCTGGGTGAAAAGTATATTGGTGAAAAGTATGTGCAAGAAGAGTTTCTGGGTGAAGAGTCTCTGGGTGAAAAGTATATGGGTGAAAAGTATGTGCAAGAAGAGTCTCTGGGTGAAAAGTATATGGGTGAAAGGTATGTGCAAGAAGAGTTTCTAGGTGAAGAATCTCTGGGTGAAAAGTATATGGGTAAAAAGTATATGGGTGAAAAGTATGTGCACGAAGAGTTTCTGGGTGAAGAGTCTCTGGGTGAAAAGTCTGTGCAAGAAGAGTTTCTGGGTGAAAAATCTCTGGGTGAAAAGTATATGGGTGAAATGTATTGAAGAGTCTCTGGGTGAAAAGTATGGTGGAAAATAGGGGTAGATGGGATGCTGGCAATGGAGGGGAAAATGATGAGAAAAACAGTAGAAAAAATGAGGGAATATGACAGACAACAATGGGAAAAAAATGGGAAAGGAGGGGAAAATGATGAGAACAACAATGGAAAAAAGGAGGGACTTTGACATAAAACAATGGAAAAAAAAATTGGAAAGCAATGGAAACGGTGGAAAGAATAGGGAGAGGGTAAAATGATGCCAAGTAAAATTGAGGCTCCGATGTGGGACCATTATTGGTAAAGTTTACGACGTAAAGCATGCGTGAAACAATGGAAAAGCAATGGAAAACTTGCTGTTTCGATGTGTGACCACTATGGAGTAGAAGCACAGAAAAAAAAAACATGGAAGAAACGAGGAAAACCGTTTATACGGTGCAACTGTAGGGATTGTGGAAGGTGCATTTGGGTAAGCGTTAGACACCCAGCTGCCCCAAAAGTACCCAGCTCTGTCGACACAACAAAATACCCAGCTTGGAGTCTTTTTGTCGACATCCCTTGGCTTTTGGGACATGGGACAGCATGGGACCACTATAAAATGGAAAATTTTTTCCATCCTACCCTAAAATACCCAGCTGCCCCAAAAATACCCAGCTCTGTCGACAGGACATAGGACAGCATGGGACCACTATAAAATGGAAAACTATCTCCATCCCACCCAAAAAATACCCAGCTGCCCCAAAATACCCAGCTCCGTCGATACCAGTCTTTTTGTCGACATCCCTTGGCTTTTGGGACATGGGACAGCATGGGACCAATGGAAAACTACCAGAAAATAAGTCTTGGTCTTTGTGTCAGCATCCCTTGGCTTTGGGACGTGCCGGGCTAAAGAAAAATGTGGTGTCTTTGGGGCGATGATGGTGGGAGGATGTGGGAAGGCTGCGGCACTATAAAATGGAAACCCCCAACCCCAGGAAATCCTACCAGGAAGGGCATGTAATCTCTATAAAATCAGAGCACCCAACCCCTCAAAAACCATTCATTTTTGGATGTTGTAAGATACAGGGGGTTGGGGGTTCCTATTCTATAGTAGAAAGTTGGCTAGTTCCTTCATTTTAAGGCTAGGCTCCAGGGTACGTTGGGGCCTCCCATTTTATAGTGATGGAGGGTTTTGCAGTAAATTTGTAGCTGTAAATATTTGCTTTTTCAAATAATTTTCTTATTTTATAGAGGTGCACCTGTTTTGTGACCTTGGGTGTTTCCATTTTATAGAGGTCCCACTCCGGGGGGGGATGGGTGCCTCCGTTTTAGTACTATAAAATGGGGGCACCCAACCCCCCCACTTAATCTAGTAGGGGATGTGAAAAGTATATGGGTGAAAAGTATGTGCAAGAAGAGTTTCTGGGTGAAGAGTCTCTGGGTGAAAAAATATGTGCAAGAAAAGTTTCTAGGTGAAGAGTCTCTGGGTGAAAAGTATATTGGTGAAAAGTATGTGCAAGAAGAGTTTCTGGGTGAAGAGTCTCTGGGTGAAAAGTATATGGGTGAAAAGTATGTGCAAGAAGAGTCTCTGGGTGAAAAGTATATGGGTAAAAAGTATATGGGTGAAAAGTAAAATTGAGGCTCCGATGTGGGACCATTATATGTGCAAGAAGAGTTTCTGGGTGAAGAGTCTCTAGGTGAAAAGTATATGGGTGAAAAGTTTGATCAAGAAGAGTTTCTGGGTGAAGAGTCTCTGGGTGAAAAGTCTGTGCAAGAAGAGTTTCTGGGTGAAGAGTCTCTGGGTGAAAAGATGTGAGCAGTATATAGGTGAAAAGTATGTGCAAGAAGAGTTTCTGGGTGAAGAGTCTCTGGGTGAAAAGTATATGGGTGAAAAGTAGGTGCAAGAAGAGTCTTTGGGTGAAAGTATATGGGTGAAAAATATGTGCAAGAGAAGTTTCTAGGTGAAGAGTCTCTGGGTGAAAAGTATATTGGTGAAAAGTATGTGCAAGAAGAGTTTCTGGGTGAAGAGTCTCTGGGTGAAAAGTATATGGGTGAAAAGTATGTGCAAGAAGAGTCTCTGGGTGAAAAGTATATGGGTGAAAAGTATGTGCAAGAAGAGTTTCTGGGTGAAGAGTTTCTGGGTGAAAAGTATATGGGTGAAAAGTATGTGCAAGAAGAGTTTCTGGGTGAAGAGTTCTGGGTAAAAAGTATATGGGCGAAAAGTATGTGCAAGAAGAGTCTCTGGGTGAAAAGTCTGTGCAAGGAGAGTTTCTGGGTGAAGAGTCTCTGGGTGAAAAGTGTATGGGTGAACTGATGTGCAAGAAGAGTTTCTGGGTGAAGAGTCTCTGGGTGAAAAGTATATGGGTGAAATGTATGTGCAAGAAGAGTTTCTGGGTGAAGAGTCTCTGGGTGAAAAGTATATGGGTGAAAAGTATGTGCAAGAAAAGTTTCTGGGTGAAAGTATATGGGTGAAAAATATGTGCAAGAAAAGTTTCTAGGTGAAGAGTTTCTGGGTGAAAAGTATATTGGTGAAAAGTATGTGCAAGAAGAGTTTCTGGGTGAAGAATCTCTGGGTGAAAAGTATATGGGTGACATGTATGTGCAAGAAGAGTTTCTGGGTGAAGAGTCTCTGGGTGAAAAGTATATGGGTGAAAAGTATGTGCAAGAAGAGTCTCTGGGTGAAAAGTATATGGGTGAAAAGTATGTGCAAGAAGAGTTTCTAGGTGAAGAGTCTCTGGGTGAAAAGTATATGGGTAAAAAGTATATGGGTGAAAAGTATGTGCACGAAGAGTTTCTGGGTGAAGAGTCTCTGGGTGAAAAGTCTGTGCAAGAAGAGTTTCTGGGTGAAGAATCTCTGGGTGAAAAGTATATGGGTGACATGTATGTGCAAGAAGAGTTTCTGGGTGAAGAGTCTCTGGGTGAAAAGTATCTGGGTGAAAAGTATGTGCAAGAAGAGTTTCTGGGTGAAGTCTCTGGGTAAAAAGTATATATGGGTGAAAAGTATGTGCAAGAAGAGTTTCTGGGTGAAGAGTCTCTGGGTGAAAAGTCTGTGCAAGAAGAGTTTCTGGGTGAAGAATCTCTGGGTGAAAAGTATATGGGCGAAAAGTATGTGCAAGAAAAAAAATTGGGTGAAGAGTCTCTTTGTGAAAAGTATATGGGTGAAAAGTCTGTGCAAGAAGAGTTTCTGGGTGAAAAATCTCTGGGTGAAAAGTATATGGGTGAAATGTATTGAAGAGTCGCTGGGTGAAAAGTATGGTGGAAAATAGGGGTAGATGGGATGCTGGCTTTCGTTCCCCCCTTCTCAGGTGTCTTACAACCTTGATTGGACCTTTGCGGTCCCGAGATGATCGTGTCTTCTTTCATCATTTTGATCCACGAACTCCCACACTTGCAGCTGCGCGGCCGCCTTGGGGGCACTCCAAGAATCGATCTAATAGCATCACAGGCATCACACTTTGCATTGTATTTCTTTTTTGCGATTTAGTGGAGTGGATGCAGAGCATCGCTATATCAGAATTCTGGCAGCTCAACCTCGAACATGAGTTGCCAACACCTCCCATCAGACGAACCTGTCCTGCCGTGTCCTATGCCATTCCAAACTAGTTCTGTTGGATGTTTACCAACCATGTCATGCTTCAATGGTGCAATTGCGGGAACCTCATGTCAAGTCTGTGGAAAGTGACCAAGTTCCCGTGCCATTAGCAGACAACCATGCAGGTACTGCCTACGTCCCTCCCTCAATGTACTTGCCCAAAGCGGCGTGATTTCCCCTGTCGCCCAAAACCAAAGAACTTTGCACCATAATATATTGATATGTTACAAACAAATTACAAACACTATGTTCATTTAATTTGGCCGTTTCTGATCAAGTATTGCAACGGCTGGAAGATGCCAAACAAAAGACACGTGGTCAATGCAGTATGCTGAAGGAGTTGGCTGGCTACAGTACTACTGCTTTTGATCCATGTTACACAGATCTTAACATGTCAGCTACAAGCAGGCAGCTAGACATATTGTCAAAAATATAGGTCTGATACGCAAAACCTAGACTTGTATTCACACCAAAGTTTTGTGGGAGGGTTTCAACACAGCGAGACCGAGAAGGAGAAATGGTCGGTGCCTTCCCAACTTCCAACCTATAATTTTACATAGCTTACTGATTTCCATAGCTTACTTGCCGCACAACAACCTGCTGCGAGCCGATTGACTCGGCTCCTCCCCGTGGCTCATCATGGATACAAGGATGGAGTCTTGTGGGCGAGTCACGGTGCACGCTGTTTCCTCTTTTTGAGACAGTTGTGGAGCTTTCTTTGCGAATCGCAATTGCAATTTATTGTTGATGGCTTTGCTTCTATATTGAAGCAAACTTGCGCCGGAGATTGTAGTTGGTGGAACCGATAGAGGATGGACAACATTGACTTGAATATCATTTCATTTTATCCCCGAAAATTAGATGGATGATGAATTCGTAGACACGTCCGATTTTCCGGGTCCGGTGATATCCCACTGTGACCCACAGCATCCCACAGCCGTGTCTAGCACACAAGCCGCTGCCCTACAGGAATGACTTGACGACTCCCCTCTACTCACCTGGCACCTCCATCAGTGCTACAGTCCCATGGCTGAAGACAGTTGAGGATGGAAACATGTTGAAGATTTGCTCACCAATAATGATAGTTGGATAGTTGGATATAGTTGGATGTGGATGGAAGATGATGAGCCCCATGACTGTTCGTTTTCAAAGCCCATCATTGAGACAAGGAGTGACTTGAAATCGGTACATCTGGGGCAAAGATGGGTCATGTTCGACCTGATCAAACCTGGATAGCCTCCAAACTGGGACGGTTCATCTGTGGCAATGGTGACAGAATGTGTAGGGATGATCCCCCAAATTCGGACCCTTTTCGACAGCCATTTCGCGGTTGGATTCAGGTCTTCAGCCCCAACCATCCGCCCAAGAAGGTGCTGGCTGTTGGTTGCGGGATATCAATGGTAGTTCTTGGCAGGATATCTAAACATAAAACACATCACACATCCTGATGGCTGTGGGTACCCATGGGATCCCATGGCGAACCATCCCCAAATTTGGGAACTTAAGTTTGTACAACGTGACGCCCAACAGTCAAATCATCCCGGCCGCGAAAAGCTCAAAATGATAGCCTTAAACTAGACGACGGATGGCCCGAGAGCGTAGAGGAGCAGAGTCTTCTGTTGTTAGTATGGTGTTTTTTTGGCAGACGAGAAGAGTAGTATCAAGACAATATATGACTAGTACAAGACAATAGTTTGCATCGTATTTTTGTAAAGTTTTTCATACACAGAACTTTTTACAGACAGACGCTTTTGCACACAGAGACTTGATAAAAACAGAGACTTTTACCCACACAGACGCTTTTACACACAGAAGATTTTAGCACACAAACACT
>CAMXCT020002702.1:407012-439252 GCA_947184155.2 Cladocopium goreaui
CACAGACGCTTTTACACACAGACGCTTTTACATACAAACCCTTTTCCACACAAACACTTTTACACACAAACACTTTTACACACGAACACTCTTACACACAGGAGCTTTTACACACAGACGCTTCTACAGACAGAGACTTTTACACAGAGACGCTTTTACATACAGACGCTTTTACACAGAGACCCTTTTACATACAGACGCTTTTACACACAGACGCTTTTACACACAGACGCTTTTACACACAGAGACTTTTACACACAGGACGCTTTTACACACAGAAGCTTTTACACACAGACGCTTTTACACACAGACACTTTTACACACAGACGCTTTTACACACAGAAGCTTTTACACACAGACGCTGACACACAGATCGCTTTACAACAGAGGCTTTTAACCACAAACACTTGTACACAACACACTTTCACACACAGACGCTTTTACACACAGACGCTTGTACACACGGACGCTTTTACACACAGACGCTTTTACACACAGACGCTTTTACACACAGAAGCTTTTACACACAAGTAAAATCGCAATTTTTCCTCAGTTTTTGACGATCGACCCTCATTTCGTGCGAAAGGGTTGCTCCGGCACAAGTAAAATCACAATTTTTCCTCAGTTTTTGACGATCGACCCTCATTTCGTGCGAAAGGGTTGTTTTAGCACAAGTAAAATCGCAATTTTTCCTCAGTTTTTGACGATCGACCCTCATTTCGTGCGAAAGGGTTGCTCCGGCACAAGTCAAATCGCAATTTTGCCTCAGTTTTTGCCGATCGACCCTCATTTCGTGCGAAAGGGTTGCTCCGGGGCAAGTCAAATCGCAATTTTACCTCAGTTTTTGGCGATCGAACCTCGTTTCGTGCGAAAGGGTTGCGTTTCGTGCCGTCTCGTTGGCACTGCCCCTGCCCCCGCCTTCAGAAGAGAAATAGAAAAGAAGGAGAGGGCAAGAGGGGCAAGAGGGGCAAGAGGGCAAGAGGGCAAGAGGGCAAGAGGGCAAGAGGGCAAGAGGGCAAGAGGGCAAGAGGGCAAGAGGTCAAGAGGGCAAGAGGAGAAGATGTGAGATGAGAAGATGTGAAGATGAGAAGATGTGAGAAGATGTGAGAAGATGTGAGAAGATGTGAGAAGATGTGAGAAGATGTGAGAAGATGTGAGATGAGAAGATGTGAGAAGATGTGAGAAGATGTGAGAAGATGTGAGAAGATGTGAGAAGATGTGAGAAGATGTGAGAAGATGTGAGAAGATGTGTGAGAAGATGTGAGAAGATGTGAGAAGATGTGAGAAGATGTGAGAAGATGTGAGAAGATGTGAGAAGATGTGAGAAGATGTGAGAAGATGTGAGAAGATGTGAGAAGATGTGAGAAGATGTGAGAAGATGTGAGAAGATGTGAGAAGATGTGAGAAGATGTGAGAAGATGTGAGAAGATGTGAGAAGATGTGAGAAGATGTGAGAAGATGTGAGAAGATGTGAGAAGATGTGAGAAGATGTGAGAAGATGTAAGAAGATGTGAGTGGAGGTGTGAGAAGATGTGAGAAGATGTGAGAAGATGTGAGAAGATGTGAGAAGATGTGAGAAGATGTGAGAAGATGTGAGAAGATGTGAGAAGATGTGAGAAGATGTGAGAAGATGTGAGAAGATGTGAGAAGATGTGAAGATGTGAGAAGATGTGAGAAGATGTGAGAAGATGTGAGAAGATGTGAGAAGATGTGAGAAGATGTGAGAAGATGTGAGAAGATGTGAGAAGATGTGAGAAGATGTGAGAAGATGTGAGAAGATGTGAGAAGATGTGAGAAGATGTGAGAAGATGTGAGAAGATGTGAAGATGAGAAGATGTGAAGATGAGAAGATGTTTTGCAGACCCCCACTATTGGAAGAACCCTGCGCTCAGACGCTCTCGGGAAAAAACACTATAAGCATCTGTAAGCATCATTCAGCACTTCATCTCCTATTATCCTATTGGCACTGGCGAACCAAACAAACCGATACCAAGTCGTTTTCCATTCGTTTCTTTTGTCCAAGGGTCCATCGCCAGCACAGTTGGATCACTTCCAGGTGGAAGTTCATGCAGATCAACAAGCTCGGAGCCCCAGAGCTGGCCATAGATGACGATTTCATCAGAAACAGTCGGCAAATTTCACCAGAAACAGTTTCTTCGACCAAAGATGCTATTTGAATTTGAGTTTGATTTTTCTTCAAATCAATCTGGAATCAAAGTCTGCGAAGTGTGTTCCTTCGTTGAGTCCCCCTCGAATTTCTTGCCAGGATGGGAGCTGCCTGCAGGCCATCATCGCGCGTTGGGGGGTCTCAGTTTCAAACTGGTGTTTTCAAATGGGGCATAGCTACGTAGAGAAACCTTGTATGGTGTATATAATACTTTAGTAATCTTTAGTAAAAACTTTTTTTGTTTGTTGCAACTTGGAGATACATACTAGCCAACTTAGAAATGCTTCAAACACTTTTTATTGCATGGTATCTGAGATTGGCCATGTTGGCTATTAATACGGACTATGAATCATGCTGATCAACCAGTTGCATGGCGAAGGCCATGTACAGCTGGAAGATAGGTCCAAACTGCAAAATCAGATGGAAAAGAAAGATCAACTTACTAGTAATAGTTGACTTGAGTACTTACCACATTTTTGGACGAACCCTGGGGGATGACGCCCATGGGACTTTGGCGGTCCAAAGTTTGAGAGACACCCCATATCCGCCTTGAAAGGAGCACGAAGGTGTGCCCGCGTGCCCTGTTTTTTCTCGCTTTTCTGTGTGCCTTCACTTTTGAGTTTGAAAGTTCACCTCTGAAGTTGGGTTTCGTTTGAAGTGTATCAATGACTCAAAAGTGTGTCTTTGAAGTGGGTTTTCCTTTCAACTCCAATAACGTGATAAAACCAATGCCACAACTCATCCCCAACTTCAATAAAACTCTTAGGTTTACCGCAAATTACCCCTATATACTTTGTTGGTTAAATCATTTAAATCCCATATACTGTATATCCCCACGGCATCCCCATCCCTAACTTCCAGACAAGTTGGATGTGATGACCTGTAGCCATGGGCTTCCAATTCTTGAGGCTCGACCACGCCGAGTGGCGATTCTGAGGTGATGTTGGTGATCAGGTGCAGCCCAGACCTTGCAGCAAAAGCAGGGAAAGGAAGACACCATTGGGGGATGGGTTGAAACACCATTTTCACGATGGTTTTTATCAACAAAAATGGTGATGATACAAACATGTAGTCGATGGAGGAGGATATCTCGGATAAATTGGTCAACACCTATGGCCCATGCCTGTGACTGCTGGGAGGACAAGTCCTTTCTATTTTGATGTAATCACCCTGGTAATGGTACTGAAGAAAAGACGGATTTTCCACTGTCGCTGGTGACGTCGATCCCTGACTGAAGAGGGTGACTTGAAAGAGTGCCATCTATGGATCCATACGCAGGTTCAACACTACACAATTTTCAACAGTAATTTTGTGACCTAACTGGTACCTCTATTCTGGGTCGCCATCCACCGGAGACGTGGAGACTTCGAACAATTTCGAGGTTGCGAAGTACCCGCATGATAAAAACCGGCCTGCCATGCCAAAGCACATGCGGGTCAGGTTTAGAACAAAGGCAGTACGCGTTTGTTTTTAGCAGAGGCTACTGTCGGTGGGTTTCAATTTTCAATGTCCTTTATTTCAAGATTTGTTTGATCAAGAAGTAAGACGGTTATATTTGGACACTGAATTTCGCCCCCATACTACTCGGATCTTCCGTGTGGACATCTGTGGACAGGTCCTCAGTTTGGATCAATTTCATCCTCATGATCTGCAAATTGTGCCCTGGCGCTGTGACTTCTTTAGGGACGTTTCTTCCGGGGAAGGCATTCAGTTCCACGTGGTGATGTATGCGGATGTCTGTTGTCCGTTCCGACATTTTGCAGCAGGATGAAGGCTACTGGTACCAGGCAAGCTTGGGAAACTTCTCCATTCGCAGTTGGGTTTGTTTGGTACCTTGAGGTACCCATTCCATCCACTGGTTGGTTCGGTTCATCATTTTTCCATATTTTTCCTCTATACAGGTGCCACCGATTGGGGGTTCAGTTAAGGTCCCATTTTCAGACCCCATGGTCAATGGGTACAGATTTTCTTCTTGTTTTTGAGGTACACCTTTCTGATCTCGGGCTCGCTCGCCATGTTGGCGTCGCTGGTTGATTCCATCATTGTCTCTGCCTCAGATGTCAGAGCAGTTGGTTCGACGATGATTTGACGATGATGTCTGAATGATGTCTGGATGATGTAGCAAAGTGGGAAGCTGCAAATTGCTCAAGAGAAACGCAGGAACGACATGGAAAAACCTGCAAGGTAGAAATATGGAGTCTAGGTCTTTGCCTCCATTGCCTTGGGATTTTGAAAGCTTGTTCATACAGAACCCGCAGAAAGTGCTGACACAGCAGACAGTAAATTACCACCCTCTATGCAAGCTGCTATAGAGAGAGATCACTTCCCCCCCCTGCAGACTCTATTGCCGTCATGGCGAGCGAATGGGGTCGTGCTGCGACAGATGAAGAACTGAAACAGAGCGTTCCAACGCTCCATGTCTACGATCACTGCCCATTTTGTGTGCGCGCCAGGATGATTTTTGGATTGAAGAAGATCCCTTTCAAGCTGAACTTCCTGATGAATGATGATGTGGTCACCCCCACCAGGATGACGGGGAAGAAGGTTCTCCCCATCCTGGAACTGGAGGGTGCAGCCATGAGCGAAAGTCTGGACATCGTGGCCAAGATCGATGCCATCGGTGCGCCGATCTTGGCCAAAGCGGCGGAGCGTAAGGATATCGACCAATGGTTGACGGATAACAAGGAACTGATCAGGACGGGGTGGTTGTTGATGGTTATTGATGGTTGCAGATGGTTGCAGATGGTTGCAGATGGTTGCAGGATCTCACGTTCTCTGGAATTGGTTTGACATGTTTGGGTCCCATTCAAATCCTGATCAGCCATAGAACCGTTGGTGTTCTATCTCTATCTATTCTCCCCAGTTTTCCATAGTTTGTAGCCTGAATCCCCATGAACTCCCCTGTAGCTTCCGCTAACCCTCAGGAAAGTCACGCGGCCGCGCGACGCGCGGGCCTTGTTTCCGGAGTTCGCCACCAAGGCGGCGAGAGCCATGTGGGTGAAGAACCACCAGCTCTCAGGCGGGGCAAAGGGCTCCTGGTGGCCCAAATGCCATGGGTCTGAAAATTCATAGCGACTTGAGCGGCTGACCTCGGCATATCTATACATATATACGTAGCATTTAAGATTGGTTGGAAAAGGGACATGGAATATGAAGAATTTCTTATGAATCATTTTTTTTAGATATAATTTGCTCAGATGGAAGTTACCACCCAAACGTGGGAATGAAACTCAACAACAATGGGTGTATTTTGGGTATAGGCTATAGGATTTTTGGCCTTGGGAATGAGAGGGTCAGTTTGAGTACTACATCATCCCATTTTGAAGCATTCGCTTTCAATTTTGACCCAGACGCAAACAAATCAGTGGGTTTTATCTAACCTGATCTAACTAAGCTTTACCTGCCCTTCATCCAACCGCAATCCAATCTTTATCCAACCTTAATCTAACCCTTACTGTATCAGCCTTATCCAAGCTTCATCTCACCTGAATCTAAGCTTTATTTATATATAATATACTACGTAGATATAATCTTGTCGCAAAGATTGAAGATCCAAATAGAATAGATAAATCTAATGCCAACAAGATTAGATAGATCATGATAGATCTTATTAGATACCCTCTGGTAATTTAACATAGCTATGGAAAACCACCATTTTTAATGGGAAAATCCACTATAAATCACCATTTTCAATAGCTATGTTAAATTACCAGAGGGTACTCTTAGAGGTTCCAGATCTCCACGTAGATCCAAGAGCGGTTGCCAGGTACCTCCTTTGAGGCGGCGTTTATGGCCTCGGAGGAGGGGGGCTGTGAGGGAGATGCTTCTAGGCTTCCACTTCTTGCACGTATCATATACAAAAACATATGAATACTACGGATTACTACGGTACATCATATTTAATGATTGTATATAATATATATATATATATTATATTGCATGATATATGATATATTTTGTATGATGTATGATATATATATATAATGATACATGATGTATGATATATGACATATGATATGAATTAAATCGTGAAACGATAATATGTTATATCGTTTGCAGAACGGTAACTTACAAATCTGTTCGTATTCATCCATTGGCGTCCCTTAGGTCTTAAAGAACTGTATGTAGACTTGAGCTATTTTTCAATGAGAAAAACTGCAGCCCTTGCTGTGTTGAGGAGTACTTGAAACAGCTGAACAGCAAGTTGGAGAAGCTCGCGGAGATGATTCACGGGGACACAGTCAACGAAGGCAAGGACTGCTCCCAGTATTGATGGAGGGGAACATTTACAGGACATTTTGAGTTTATAGCGGTAGGAACCCATAGTTTCTCTGGAGAAAGTTGTTGAACCCTACTTTTTATGGCTGGCAACGACATGGTATCCCTGTCATGCTTCCCAAGAACATCAATCCATTGAATGACGGTACCTTTAGTACCTCTAGTACCAACGAATTCTTCGACAACAGCAGGGGGTGGCACTCAATTTATAGGACTTGTCTCACACAGGATGGTTGAAATGCAGTTGTTCCAGCTAACCCATCCCATCGCTGCAGGGGGTGTGTCCTATGATGACATCACCTTGTGGCCCAACCTGAGACGACTTACCATCGCCAAGGGCGTCCTGTGGCCAGAGAAACTCCGAAAATACTTGTTGTACATGGAAGATCTTTGTGATGTGCCCATTCTTGAGGTCATGGCCATCTGAAAATCTGAGGCCACATCTAGGTCATCCTTTGTTGGTCCACTGGGGCCACATAGGTGACAAGAAACCCATCAGTTTTCGTGCCGAAAAATGCCGGCTGCTGATGTACTTTCCATCCCATGGCGTGGAGGTTGGGGTGCTGATTGGAATTTCGCATTGGTGTCCAATTGCACTTTCAGCTATCAGTCGCACGCGTGTTTCTTCGTTCTAAACAGCTACAGCACGGGTCCTATTGAGTCCTGGTGAAATAGTGGTTACTCCTCCCAGTGGCCCATATTTCAGGAGATGTTTTTCCAGAAAATGTAAGGACCCCTATTGTTAAATCACAATGTTGGTTGGTTCAATCACCCATGTGTATTCATTTGTGCTAGGAAATTTGGGTTGACATTTCCCATAGACGTAGCTGGGCAGCTTATTGATTTCTCCCAGGATTTGCTTGGCCAAGGAGCTTTGATGTCAGATGCCCAGGGCATGTTGCAACGTGGGCTTGGCAGTGAGGATCAGTGAGGAATCTGCCCATTTCTTGTCAAATTGAGGAAGTCGTATGATAATTATTAGCTGGATAAACAAGCGGGGCCCAGACGTGCCCTCAACGTGGGCACCAGCCAAAAGTGCCTAATGTACCCAGTGCTAACCCTCGCATTCAATCACATTG
Source organism: Cladocopium goreaui (assembly GCA_947184155.2). Lineage (NCBI taxonomy): Eukaryota > Dinophyceae > Suessiales > Symbiodiniaceae > Cladocopium > Cladocopium goreaui. The sequence continues at coordinate 414,537 of CAMXCT020002702.1, forward strand.
GTAGTGGGTACAGATCAGAATCGGGGTACCCAATAATGTAATATAATATTCCAAAAGATGACCAAGAAATTTCAGTCATTTTAAGTCTACCTTTATGGTATAAGTCCATATTCATGGTTTATTCTCATAGATTGTCCCCATTTATCCTTTTTTTCTAGTGATTTCAGTATCTTTACCTTGACGTCATGGGAGACTTCCGCGGTTCCCGAGGTTCACCAGTGCCCTGGCCCAAAAGGGCCGTGGTGAACATGAAGAGTACCCGGTGGGACGTGGACGCTTGGAACCTGTGGGAGTTCCTTGGACACCAAACCTGTGGGATTTGATGTCTGGAGTTGTTGAGGATGCAGGATGCAGGACATATTTTATTTAGGGCCCAAGGAAAGATTTTGTATCAGTTTCTTTATCTTCAAGATGTTACTTGACGACTTCAAGATGTTACTGTTAGTTACTCTGTGGATCATGTTGAATATATGAATTTAGGACTTTCCCACTTTTCTATCGCTGTGAGGGATAACCGTGACATCCTTTGGCCACTGGTTGATTCATAGACGGGTGGCCCCGACTCCCTTTTCTTAATCATTATCATTCGGAGCACACGGTGCCATACCTCCCTTTCTAGTTTCATAATTTCTTGCCCAAAGGTAGCAGTGTAAGAAACAGATCAGGATTTGTCTCAAAATGTGGAAGCTGAAAATCGCATGCTTTTTCCTTTTCCTATTATGATGGTCAGAAAATCCATAGGCCATTGATATGTTCAGAATGCAGCAATTTGCCAATTTCCAGAAGTGAGATGACTGGCAAGGGATCAGGGGTTCTGTGTTTGTTGTGATCAAATCCATAGTGAAGATCATGGCTAGTCTCATTGTGACTTCCGTGCTATATATTTTTTGTTTTGAAGACCATACTTTTCTGCTATCACTGCTATACCTTCAGGATTGTTAAGAAACAAAGATCATCAACCATAAGCAAAACATACCTAAACTCTAATTTCGAAAGCCATTGTACCTCCTTCCAAAAGGTCAAGATTATTCAAATGATTATTCAAGTGCAATGGTAATCAGATTGCAGTTTTGGCCAGCCTGCCGATGTGCAATACCTGCTACAAGATTGGTCATCCACACCTTGAAACAAGGCCCATCCACACCTTGGTCATGCAAAAGTTTGAGGCTGCCAAACTATTCTGCCACGCTAGACCATGCTAAAACTAGGAACGATCAAGACCACCCCATTTCTATCCATTTCTGGAAACTTGGACTGGAAAAACAAGGCTGGGTTCACCGCACTGCATTTGAAAAAACATAGGCAGTAGGAATCTTTCTGCTGGGGCCACAGGTCATGATCTGTGCGGTTGTGATGGGCATGGCATCGATGGAGGCAGCAGCACTGCATTTGAAAACATGGTATTGGAGAAATATGATGAAACTTGATGAACATATGTGGGTTGACCCGTAGGTTCCTAGACACGATCGATGTCGGCTCGAGCAAGAAGTTTGTTGCAGCATCAGCAGTGCCTTTGCAGGTGATCAGCCAGTGAGTTCCTGAGGGGTGGTGTTCCAGTGGAGCCAAAGCTTGAAAGTAACACGGGTCAGACATGGAATCTGTTCTCCAACAGCCAGTTCCAATCACTGAGGGGTATTATTTGTGTTCAGTTGTAAATTCAGTGGCTTTCTGACATTGTCGAAGCCAGGTGGGGTTGTTTGAAAATCGGCTGCCCCAAACTCTCACGGTTGATCATCATTTTCCCTATGTTTAGTGGCCGTGAAATAGGGTATCTGCCACAAAAATCAGCATATACTCCATATGGTTGCTTATATCCCATTGGATTCATAAAGCCTCCGATTTCATGAATCTCCATTCTACCCCCATTCTGGTTGGTTCATATCCCCTGATCCTGCGCGTTCAGGTCAACCGTACGCTTGGTGAAGTACTGGGACCGCACTGATGCCCCAGAAGTGGTCCGGGAGTCCCAGTGGACACCTGGCTTTGTCGTAGAGGATACCCTATGGCAAGCGTCAATATTTAAGGAGAAACATGGATGAACATGATGGAAAATGAATGAAAATGATGATAAACATTGGGATATTTTTTTGTGGTTCCAAAGTTTGAGACAACAGTGGGGATATGAACTTCTGATGCACATGTGTATTTCCAGATGCATTCAAGTCATATTCATAGTCTTCTAGACTATACGTTTCTGTAATCAAACATGGCTAGGTCCGCTGGGAAATCTCCATCAAAAACATGCCGCGCGCGAGGCTCTCACTGTGACTGCTGTCATGGAGTCCCAGTTGGGGTTGCACCTCCAACCGCTGATCATGGTGGGGTTAGATTTGATAAAACGTCTCAGTTTGGGTTCCACGTTCCATGTCAAAAATGTGTCATGTTAACATATGTTAACTGTTTCGATTTGGGTATATTCAAGATGATTTTGTCTATAGACACATCCCACAGCTGATCCAGAATTGAAAGGAAAACTCGACCCTGGTATTTTGAGATAGTCAAAAATCTATGGGTTTCCTCCTCACCATATCCTAAATTGCATGACTCAGCATGCAAGCTGAGGCCTTGCTTCTAATTGGTGTCATCTTCTTGAAGGTGCGTGTCCCTGGGTGAAGTCTGAAGGTGGACTTCCAACATGTTGTGGCCAAAGTTTGGTGGTGAACTCAACTTTGCTGGTTGAGTCCCCAACAAGGTTGGGAAAATCGCTGTTTTGGGCTGTGAAAAACTCCGCTTTCTGGTAGATTCCACACTTGTGCCGGATAGTTCCAGATTATTTTGGCTTGATCTTAACGTCAAGATGTGACCAAACCAAGTTCATCCCCAAAGCATGATCTTAGACAGGAATTCAAATGCAGCTTGGAGTAGGAGAGAACCATTCCAGATTCAACGAATCCAGATGGCTCATTGGCCACGTTTGTCCACCTGGACTGTCCAATACTTCAGTGGGACAAGACGAGCGAGTTGGTATTTTCCCAACAACTGGAAGCCAAAAGATGCGGTTTGTCTGAAACTAGGGTACCCCATATTCTACTAGATTCTCATCATATTCACTATCAGAATTGCTATTTGGGGCTATACCCTATTTTCAGACACACGGCAATGCCTTCAGCGACGAGTTGCTCGCCATAGGCGGGACTCTGGCAGTGGTGCAAGGGGGTCTACGAGCGCAATCCGCAAGATGCCGTGAAGGTGCGCAGCATGGCACCAAAAGGGCACCAGGTGGCACCGAAAAAATGGTGACCTCTGGTGGATGTGCCGGGTGATGTGCTCCTGGCCTTGGGAACTGTCCAAAAAAAAAGCGCCCCGTCATTTCGAAAATCAACCGAATAGTTGGGATGATTTGTTGGTTCCCCTCGTGTAGAATTGTATGACAATCATTTATGAAATCCTGCCTGATGGCATGGCAGGCATGCACAGATTTCGAGCCATTTCCTTCAGTCCAAAAAACCAACAACACCGATTGCGGCAAATCCCCTGCAAAAAAAAAACAGAAAAACTGGTATGCGGGAAGTGCACGTCATGTTTGCAGAACATGCTTGGTCAATATTCCTTCGTTTGAATATGTTGGAACGGCTTCGAACATATTTTGCGTATACTGTTCTTTCCAATTTTGGGTGATTTTTTTCCGGATGGTTTTTGATAGCTTCAGTTGGACAAACCCTACGGCCTCTACAAAATCCATGTGTGCCAACATGCTGGAGACAATGTCAATGTGTGAAGATTTGACCCAGCATTTTAGAATTTTATGAATTTTGCAAGGCCAGAAACCTGATACAACAAGAAAAACTGTGTGAAAAAAATGTGTTGATGGCTGGGATTTTGTATAGAATGTAGGGTTTGATCTGACCCATGTTTGTGTTTTTTAAGAGCCCTCCCTTAGTTTTTCACTTTGTATCTACAGTATTCCAGCCGTCAACCTGACCCTACTTGGACAGAGGATTATGAGCCACGATTACAGTACCCATCATTATCCATTTTTAATGATTGACTTTTATTAACCATGAGTAGCTACTATTATTTATTATTCCGTATTTTCATTTTTTCCAGACTCTTTGAGGCCACGGAAATTGGAAAAATATATTCATTTTATTTAAATCATAGTCACTATTATTAACCATTATTAACCAGTATTAATAGCCATCTACAAATCCAGGCTCCACCAGGGTCCATCCAGCTGCAGGCCATTGCCCAGGACAATTTGAATGACGTGATCTCCAACATCGCTGCCCTGCTGGCCCCGGAGGCGGTTATCCCCTTGGGAATGCCTACGGCTAAACCGCTAAACCTAAGGAAAATTTGTAATGATTGGAAGTTATAACTTTAAGATTACTTTAAGTAATTCATGTTTAATGATAGTGAATTTGAATGATTGATGGTGTTTAATGATTGTGAATTTGATTGATTGAAGATATTGAAGGCATCATTAGTAGTCATATCATCGAAGGAATCGCACGATGTTTTGTTCCATTTGCGGATCAATGTGGCGCTGGCCATCACCTTTTGGGAATGTGAAAACAATCGTTGACCGTTCTGGACAGTATGTTCGAGCCCGTGCGATTCTTTGCGTCTACATCACATCCTTCAATGGTAGACTCTGGTAGACTGGCACTGTCATGCTTATTTTGTTCACCATCTCCCTGGCATCCTGTTTCCCCTCATCCATTCCCCCAAAAATCTGCCACCGATTCATCCCCTTCCAACAAAACCCGAATCGGCCAGATGATTCTGCTGGGTCACCAGTTTTGGCTGGTGGATCCATTGGCTGGCATTGGTATTTCTGTTGGGACCCAGCATCTGACTGTAGCCGCTGTGTCGTGGGATGTTGATGAGGTTTAAATAATCTGGCAGACACAGGATGATTGAACATCTCAAATGGAGGGCAACAACAGTTCTTTGCAGCTGGAAATTTCTGAAAACTAACGACAGAAACCTTTGAAGCATCCCTTAATAGAGATGAGACCCAGCGTATCACTCTTCTTGTTCCGATGAGTTTTGCGATCTTCCAGGATCATTCAAGTTGGATGTTCAGTTCAACTTCCAATCCACATCATTTTGAGATGGGTTGAAACCACCATTGATGATTAACTGACGATACCTGTTTTTTTGTGCACCGGAAATTTAAAAAAGGCTCAGACTTTTGGATAGTTGAGAGTAGAGGCCGTCAATGACGGCTGTGATTTTGCGCCTGAGAGATAGATTGCTGGGGTTCTTCGATGGTGCAGAGGGTGCAGATGCCGAATTGGCTGCTGATCCTCTCTTGGATGTAGTTCACCAGTATCCTGCGACTTGGCCAAACATGTTCCAACCATGACTAGAAGATCCATGACAACTCTTACTTGGGGCGGGCAGGCATAGATTCGACTATGAGATGGTACGATGATTTATGAATCTATGACTAACATTTCATAAGTTGCCTCAAGGTCGCGTAGGAATAGATGGCTGCTCTATTCAAGGCTGCAGGCTTCTGAGCCGACAAGAATCTTGCAGACATCCATAGAGATTTAGTAGTGCATGGTTGCCCTTTGAGAATGGTGTGAGGTGTTTATGTGTGATATGATATCTGTATTTGAACTGTTGCCAGCTTGTAGTTGGGAAAGGAAATTAAACGATTTTGCAGTACCCAGTCCTTTAATGCGAAGGTTGAACGAGTAGGGAGTAGAGGTAGCTGAACCAAGCTGAACCCCTCTGGCTCCATCGCTGGGTGTTTGGTTCCGGTGGGGTTCATCGGCTTCCAACGTTTTCCAGGAGGAGGCAGCCTGGTTCATCAAAGTTGTCATGTTCTTCGGGAGCATCTCTGGTGTGATCATTTCAATTCCCTGCGGAGTTTTCCTTACGATGTACTGGGATCCTTGGATGCCCTTGGGGGATGGCCTTTTGCAACAGACTGGAGATGGTGCGGGAGGCAATTTGACAAAGTTTTTTTTTTCCAGACAGCATAGAACACATGGTCACTTTAAAGGCAAGGAGCATTTGAGGTGAATATCTGGAAAACTTGTTTGATGCAACCAACGGATTTTTTTTACATCACCAGGAGTCGTGGCAGAATAGAGATGACTAGTTCAAAATGGCTCAAGATGATCAAAGCTTGACGCTGATATTGGATGATTGCCGCCCACATGATGCCGCACCTCAGAATCTCTGGTTAAATACCTCCAAATCCTTTGTAATTAACTAATATTTTCCTTATCAATCCTTGCTGGTTCATATTCTTGAGCCACAGCCATGCTTAGATACGAACTGTTCCGAGTCAGACCCGAGATGTTTTGAGTCATTCCGAGTCATTCTGAGGCGCCCTGCGGGCAGTGTAATCGCCCCTTGCGCTATTGGATCCTTGTACATTGTATCTTGAGCTGTTGAATTGGATCTGGTTGCTCTGATGCCATCGTGAAGCCAAGGGTTGTTATATGTTGTTATCTGGATGTTTCTGGTCTCGTTCTTTGCCTTTTCTGCCTTGATTTCTGACTTTTTGGGCAGGGCGGTGCTATTCTGGGTGCAAATCTGGATGCTTTCAACCTTTCAGACCCTTGAAGCCACAGATGCGCCCGCAACGGGCCCGGAGGTATTTTGCAGTTGCTTCAAGCGCCGGTGCGGCTAGTTTTCTTCCTACGCCTTTGCCATGTCCAAAGCTTGAACAACAACATCCAGGAATGTGTCCGCCAGCTGACCCACAGCATGGCATGGAGAACCAGCAAGGCGCGGCAACGCGGCAACGCGTCTATGACAGGGCCAGTGTCGTATATGAATGGCGGTGATTGCCAGCTCACCATGCATAATTAATATATATATATAATATATATATAATGTATATTATATATAATATATTAAATTATATTATATTATATTACATTACATTATATTATATTATATTACATTACATTATATTATATTATATTACATTACATTATATTATATTATACTATACTATACTATACTATATTATATTATATTATATTATTATATTATATTATATTATATTTATCATATATGTATATATATATATGTGTTTGTTATGCCTTTATATACTATACTGAGTTACTGAGTATATAGTTATCCCAATGAGAAATTGGCTCCTTTCAGTGCCAGCCAGCGATACGCACCAACTTGAACTGAGTGCCATTGCCTCCTGCTCAGGTGGTATCAATTATCACCTACGGATGGTTCATTCTGGGTATCTGCGGCTTCAGATTCATATGCATCTGTTTGGTGGTTTGCTGCTTCTCATTGGGGATGCCGTAAGGAAAAGATCTGTAAACTATAACCGATTTCATGATCAAGGTCCAGTTGTTTTGCAGTAGCAGTGGTTTGAGATGCCTTACATATATTATCATATTTATATATATATTGAACTGTTGATGCATGGGGCAACATCCAACTTGATATACTTCGACCAATATACTCCAACCGCAGCAACACATGCATACAAGAGATCCCTGAAGGGACGAGATCAATGGTGAAGCTGGCAATCTGGAAATGGTTCTGAAATTAAAAATCAAATGGTCTCCATATGTTTTCATATGGATGCACCATATGTCTAAATTCCAACACTTCATTTTTCAAGGTCTCATGCAGAGGCACCTGTGGTGAAATGTCACAAATACATCAGAATCTGAGCATGTAACCGAGCGGCTCTCCACCTGTTTTCCAGATGTTGGGTGGTTGGATTGACATGTTCCATCCACTGCTGGATGTCGGAAATTGATGGAAATTGAAACATCCAAGGTATCGTTTGGCTTTTGAACTCTACATATTGTAAGCCATGTCCAGGACATGGAGCTGCGGTGTTTTCGGGGCAAAGTGGATCCTCAAAGGGTACGCCATGGACACAATTCGGGTTATTTTCCGATATTAAAATATGTTAAACCGTACGAATGATGATATATAGAAAGATAGGGTTCAAAGAATCTCAAGTCAGGTTGATATGACCAGTCATGGAAGCAGTTTCCACGTTTGATGATCAAAGGTGAATCAATATTGTTCTCGTTTATCGTTGTGGAGAAGCAACTCTGACTTTTGATAGAACGGAGTAAAGAACACTGCACTTTCTTGTAGCGACAAGTGCTTGGAACAGAATATAACAGTTGTAAGGCAAGGTTTCACCAAAAGACTTGAACTCTACAAACAACTATAGAGACGTTCCATGAACGCCCTGGGTGACCGGGGCACCAGCAGCAGGATTGTACCGTCTCTCGTTAGCGGTGATTTTCGCTGCAGTGGCCAGACTTTTGATGACCCTCATTGTTTTCTACCACTCCTTTCCACCTCGTTTCCAGGGCCACTTGGATATGGATATGGGAGATTTTTGTGACACGGGGGGCTGTTCTAGACATGGATTTTCAGGATTCCTTCTACATATTACATCGGTATCTATGGACAACCCATTCCACACTGTGTACTAAAAGCGGAGAATCTTGTCAGTTCCTCACATCTAGTTGTCCGTTCCCCAAATCAGCGCACTTCTTCATGTCAGTGAATAGATTCATCTTGTACTTAAGCACATTTTAGGAACGATGACCTTGAAGACAAGATTTGATGCCGACAATGTGATGGTGATTTATGTGATGATCAACATCACAGTTATCACAGTTGTCCATGGAATAGTGAGGGTCCTTCTCTTGATCCACTAAGGCCAAGGATTGCCCCCGAAACCCCGGGGAGCTAATCAAGAGCTCATCGAGCCTTGACCAAATCTTGGTTGGAGTGGGGCGATGTCGGTTTTGCCCATGGCAAGGTGGAAAATCTGGATTTGGGGACCAGGGGTGGCCTGCTGCCAGTGCTTTGGGACTTTCTGACCAGTGATTTTCCACCTCACAAGAGATTCCACATGCCACTGCGTCACAACAAACAGCAAATATATTATGTCGCTCAGTATTCTTCCATGAAGCTATCAATCGAGCATTGCGTCTCTTTGTGTTTGACGTGCAGTATCTCTAATCCCTTTGATGGCAGCTCCACTTGCATAACGGACAGGCTAAAAAACGATCACAGAAAACTAGGAATGATTACCCTGCTAGAATGCTATAGAGATTTGTTTTGGACACGTGGTCTGAAAACCCCAAAAAATGGTCAAACATCTGCATTTCCCATCCATTTCCCATCCATTTCCCATCCATTTCCCATCCATTTCCCACACAATTTGATGGTGAATCCTGCATCGCTGGGCATCTAAGGACTCCATGCCTCTCATCGTCTACTCCCAAGAGATGCGGGGAGAGGCCAGGTGTTTACCAGGTGATTTGGTCTGGCTATGGACTTGTGGAACTTGTGGATGTGATTTCCCAGCACTTTTATGGCTCAAACCATGAGGTTTTGGATCTATGATGGATTCACTATATAGGTTGTGTGGGTATGGGTTTAAAAATCCTTCGGTAGCCCAAAGAGGCATGGGTATAGAAGAAACACGAAAAGTGACTAATTAATTAGTCTAAGGTTCCCAGGGCCCAAAATTTCTTGGCACGTCACACACCCCTTCCTGGTGATTGGCAGTTGCACCTCTTCACATGAGGAACTGACCAGGATGTGTTTTTTCAACGCACTGATAATTCAGGGGATGGCCTGGCCATGCAATTCTGATCCTTCACAGGAAAATCATGGGAAACCATGTGCGTCAGGTGATCTACTGTACCCCCAACAAAGGACAACGTGAGAAGACTTGAACGGACCAAACGGACCCAACACCGAAAGTCTATGTAAAGCAAAACAACCAACTTTGCAGACCAATTCCATACCTATGTACTGCTTGAGCTTCAGGCAGCTTCAGGTGGATTTTAATCCTATCAGGATGGTGGATACTCTTTTTGGAACCTGGGTAAGTGCAGGCAGATTTTCCTTCGTAGCTGCAAAGCCGAATGATCCCATGGTTCTGATATGTCTCCAGCATTCAAAGAATCCTCTCTGGTTTGTTGAAGTTATTGTTGTGGAAGTCATTCCAAGGCTATTCTTTTCAGAGGATATGTCACCCTTGTCGAGCAGTGTATTCCAAGTTCTATGAAATCCAAATTCCAAAACCGACAGAGTTCGGGCTGGGATTGACTTCCTGGAACTTGCTTCCAGCTGCAACTGACACCAAGTCCTTCCATGTTTCAGACTAGTGAGGTCTCCATCTTTTTCAATGGTAAACCCAGTAAACCCGGTAAACTCAATGAGAAACCTCAGTTCTGATCAGATTCACTCAGCCAACAACCCCCAGATGCTGCAATCTTTTTTTGTGACCTTCAAATGGGCCAATGATCCCCATGTGATTGGCCAAAATGATGATCCTCCCGCAGGTTTGCTGGGAGTTCCATCCCCCAGTTTCGGATGTAATCACCCCAAAAACGAATCGGAAAGACATGAAAAGGCTCAGTTTACCGTTATATTATAAGATTTTAGATGATCTTGGATGATCCTAGATCTTAGTTGATTTTATGGATTTCCCAACAGATATACCATGATATACCATGATATACCATGATACACCCATATTTTTGGGTTGCGATAGACCCAAGCATTTCTTGCCCTGAAATTGGTGACGCCGGAGGAGACGAGTTGTGCGGTCTGCCTTAGCGACTTCGACCGGGACGCCGTCCTGCGGCGGCTTCCCTGTGGCCACAGCTGCTTGGAAAGAAGCGGCTGGGATGGGGATCCCAAGTTATGGCCATTTTAGAGGTGGAAGAAAAGGATTATGATTATGGCTTATGTTAGATGATTTTGGATGGATTTTGGATGATTTTGGATGGATTTTTGGGATATTGATGAGAGAATGATGACTGTATCTCATCAATCTCCCTTAAGATTTTAAGACTGGGATGAAGCCAAGGCATTTAACACCAGTCATCAAGCCATTTCATCTCAGTTCTGGGATCTAAATGTTTGGGTGTATTCATGGAGGCACAATTCATGACTCATTTTCAGGATCTGAAGTGGGACCTGCTAGATCTACATAAAGGGGTCAAAGCAGATAAGACCTGGTTGAATTCATATGTGATGTAGAGTGACCTAATCTTCTTGGCCACAAATAGAGGAATGTACGACTACAGTTACTACAGTATCCCACTCAAAGCAACAACGCTATCTCCTGGGGTGCGAAGGGTGGTAAGCTCGGCCCAATGGAGCTCTAGAATCCCAATGAACTGCTTGTCACGGGTTCATTTTCCAGAACCCCATTGAAAAATCTGCGACTAGTGCGACTAGGGCCTGTCGGAGCCAACTTGAGACAAAATCAGAATTCCAGTGATATTTGCTTCATTTGCACCAGATGTGGATCCGAAGTGCCTCCAGGCTTCCAGGTGCCATGGTTTTTTTCATCTTTGGCCAAGACATCATCCCAGGTCCACCAGGTCCACCAGGTCCACCAGGTCCACCAGGTCCACCAGGTCCACCAGGTCCACCAGGTCCACCAGGTCGACAAAGCCGAGGTTTTCACCGTGGCTGCATCGACAAATGGTTGAAGCGGAACAAGGTCTGCCCGTTGTGCCTCCAAGACATCGAGGTCACGGGCTCACCGCTCTCGCGACCGTCCAAGAAGGTGCCGTGAACGGCGATTTTCTGTGGCGATTTAGGTGTGGGATGATGTGAATGAATTCATGGGGAGGGGGATGGAAATCCAATAATATGGTCATACATGGTCTATATTTTTTGAAAAATATCATATAGTTTGTACACATATATATATATATACACACATAATCCCATTCGAATATATGGGGAGTGGGATCGACCTAATTTATTGATTGGATATATGTAATATTATGTAATAATGATTCAATAGTGTGGATGGGTTAGATTCAAATCCCCGATGGTGACGCCCGGCGAGGCCATCTGATCCCAAGGATCCACGACGCCAAAGTCGGCGATGTCACGTCGGTCTGCCCTTGGTGCACCCAACCAGTCATATGAGGTTGACATAGAAATAGAGATTAGGATACATGGGCATTGTATATATGAATTGTATACATTTATATACTTATATATAGAAAACCAATATAGCTGAGGTTGGTGGTTTCAAAGACTTGCGAATGTCCCATCCCTCAAGTTAGTATTGTGATTGTCGATTGACACATGTTCTTGGGATGTGTCGTTGAAACCACCAAGCAGCTGTGTTGGCGCGACAGTTTGTATGAGAAGAAGGTTGAATCAAGATGTGCCTTTTGAAGGCCATTCTTAGATTTGAGGATGTTGGGTACAATGGATTTGCAGGGCAAGACCTATGCCATGCATTTTCTCATCGACAGATAGCTTTCAAGACTTGGTTTGCTCCAGAAATGTGTGGAAACAGCAGAGCAATAATAATGAACAAGATGGACGGTATATTCGTTTTGGAATTTTGCACTTTTCTTACGATCATCACTTCAAAAGATTTTGCACATGTTGAGACCATATGGCAAGACCAAGTAGCAGAGCATTCACGGCCCGAAATCGAATTTCACCCAGCCGGGCCCTGAATTCCGCTTTCCCAGGCGCAGGGAAACAGCCACCCAGCCACCGGTCAGTGTGGTCAGATCCTCCTGAAATATGGAGCGGTCCAATCATGGGATTGGTTTCCTCCAAGCAAGACGTTCCCTTCTAATGTGGAGAGAAGCAGAAAAGTGCGAGGCGAGATGGGAACCTATTTATCAAATTTATCATCATCATATGTTTTCACTATAATCACAAAATGACTCACAGCGCTCCTGTCTATAGGTTGATCATGGTTGATTTGAATGGTGACAATTGTGGCCTCCCTGTTGGAATTTTATGGCGGATTCAGTTTTCCGGTCCACTCCTGGTCAACCGCAACTGAGATCTACATCATTTACACCTGGTTGGTCACAGGGTCAGGAGCCCAGAGAGATGGGCAGCGACTCGTCAAAATAAAACACATTGGATTGGTTTAATGGATTTTTTAAACCACTGAATTGGGGGGTTCCGAAAAATATTGCAAAGTGTTATACAATACAATGTTCCTTTGAAACAATTTCAGGAACTACCAAGCCCAAATGTGAATGTGTGAAAAGGTCTTTTTGATGGCGCAAACCAAAACATTATCATCCTTGTTCTTTGGGCTGAAACGGAGCGGAGTTTAAGGGGCAGACCTTTGAAACCTGAAACCATTTGTTCCCTTCACTGACACATTATCTATTGGGAAACCTGAAACCATCAGTATCGCTGCAGAATCCGGAAGGTTTGATCCTGGGATGGATGCGGGCCCCTGCAGTACAGTCCAGTGCGACTTATATAAGTTGCTTTGATAAAATCTTTGAAATGGTTCCACATAAAGTGAAACATCTGATTGTGTTTCAATCATGACAGTCATGAACCAATCCCGTTCGAACGGAGTAGTATACAGTATTAATGGCGATTTGTACGTTTCTGCTTTGGTAAGGAGAGAGTTTCACAGGTTGATGGCTGGGTATACGTTTCACCTCTCTGGATAGATGAAGGAAGGTTTCTGAACAACGACCTACAGTGTAGAAACCTGTTCACATCAAAGGATTGATTTGAAGGAAGATTTACAGGAAACCATGGTTTGTACATGTTTGTACCTCTTATTGAAACAGTTCATCCATTTTGTGCATAAACCGCTGCAATCGGATTTAGAATGTTATCCATTTCTGCAACAATATACTCAACTGAGCCTCGGGATTTTCCCTTCCAGACGACCAGACATCGGTGTTGAGGTTTGAACAAGTGGAGATGATCGTTGGTAGCTTAACACCCGGGGGGTGGACATTCACATCCTGCATTGAACGGTTGGTTCTCATTTTGGCAGGTGTTGACGGTTGGACAAGACATGACAAGACCATCCAACACGATTGGCTTGGGAGAAAGTTGAGAACTTGAGTCTTGTTTCACTCATTGGATCATATCATATCTATTGGAATATGATCCAATATATGATTCACCATATAGTTGGTTCCATCCACATATAAAATATCGACCATATCTATTGGATCCTTGGATCCCAAGAGCCATACATCCCATGGATCTGATAGCTTCCGGGATTCTCCCAGCAACTTGCTCATCGCTAAAGCACTACGTATAGCATCGTATAGCTGGAATGAGCATCAAAAATCAATCACCAATACCTAGCTTGTTGAATTTCGATTTCGCTTCTGAGATGGAACTTTGGAATACTTTGTAATATTATTGCGGAACACATAAAGCACATAAATATGAAAACAAGTGAAGAGAGGGATGGACAGAGAGAACATTGTTGTTCATTTTGGTAGATGGTCGTGTGATTTCCCAGGTTGGAAAGCGTGCCGATCCGGACTTTCTGCAGAAAGTTTACAGCATTGTTGAGGTGCAGCACGTTTGAAATTGATTGAGTACCTGCTGACATTGGAAGGGCACAAAAAAGCAAGGGGTACTTCCTTCCCTTTCTTAGCTTGCCTGTGATGAAAGATTTCAGTATCGGCATTGGCTGGGGGCTCTCTACAGATGAATGGGGAATCTACGACACGGCGCTGCGGCAGGGGCACGACACGCGAATGCAGATGGATCAGCTCAACGCTTATCACTTCGGGCCCAAGTGACCAAGGGCGGAAGAGTTGGATTGTTTTGGGCGCAGGCAAACTCAACATAACAGTTTTGTTTTGAGGGATGTCAAAGATGATCTTGTTTTGAGAGACCTCTTCTTGGTGATTGATTACTTTAGGCTGAGCTTCCCCTTTTCTTGTTAAGACTTGCTTTGTCCAAAATGAATCTGACTGTGATGACAAAGTCCCCCAAGTCATCATCTTTGAAGGGCAAGCAACATGCCAAAATGAGTATGGAGCATTGCTCAAGCCCAGAAAACCTCAATGTTTGGTCATTATTGCTGTAGATAGTAGATATTATATGATATTATCAGTATGAACCAGTCAAGTTTTTGAAAGTATTCTCCCATCTTCTCATTCTTGCTGATCAACCCCCGGTGCCAATGTTACTTGGATCATCCCTGTGGATCAATTTCTGGTGCTCAAGGGATCGGTGCCAACAAGCACCTTGCGGCAGGTACCTTGTAGAGCTTGAAGTGGTCATGCCTGAGGCACCGGCGCAGCTGATAAACAGACTGGTGAACGGTTGCTGAACGTTGTTTCAGCCAACACGGTAAGTGAGAATGGAGGAATATCTCCAGCAGGCAAACCTGGACTTCATAAAATCAGTATCTAAGGTTGACCATCTTTTTTTTTCCCTCTAGCCTGTAGCTTTCCACATTTTAGAGACATGGATGTCCAAATCTGCTGGAACCATGGTCTTCAGGTCCTCAGAGGTGATCTTTGAACTCCGGAAGGGCTTTTGGTTCAACCACCACGCTTCGCTGCGGCGCGTGCCTGTTAGAAAAAATCAACACCGCCTGCGCCATGGCAGCGAGTCTGGAAAAAGAATCTACACCCCACCAGCACTTCTCTGATGATGACGACACATCAGACGAGGACCCGGGCTCCAGCTGCAAAATGACAGTAAAGTTGCCGGAGAGATGTAGAGAGATTCTTGCCTCCGGAACATGCTGGCGCTCTTGGTATGTGCTGGTGATGTTTAGTCATGAGGCAGACGTGAATTCTACCAGCCACAGGGGACCATGAAAAATGAACATTGACAGCTACATCTTGATCGAGAGAATGCCATCCTTGATTGGAATTCTCACTGGATAGTATATAAACACCCAATTTTTGTGGTTCCATTGGTACCAAATTTTGAGCCATAGCCAAACGAACAGTGAATCTGTGGTGACATGCCCTGGAACTGGGCCATATGTGTCATTGAGACCTCCCGTCGAATTGCCCCATTTCATTCCTTGATCATGGACCTTACTCTCTGACAATCAAACATGGTAACGGAACAAATCAATATTTATGTAGTTTTGGTTCATTTTTGGCAGATTTTCATAGATTTTCCAGAAACATGTTTTTTTTTGTCCCCAGCTTTGGCATGCTTTGAAGACCGGAAAGGGACTTCAGATCCTGGCTATTTCCCTGCAGGAAGCGTCGGATGCTTTCGTGACGGAGGAGGTCATTCCCACTTGCTAAAAAAACACTTTGACGAGCTACACATGTATCAACACAGATATTCTATACCAAATGATTTTACATGTATGCTGTATGCAACATAGCAACATATATAATAGTTGTTTTATGGATATAATATGATATAATATATAATTAAATTATAGACATATTAATACACACATAAATAATAATACATATATATATAGTATATATAGTATATGTAATCCCCAAAAGTGGATGATCTCCAACCTGCCAACATTTTAAACGAAGCGCCAGGTAGAGATGGAAAATGCCCAGCTCTCCAAGGCGCCGGTCTTCACGGCTGTCATGGCACCTCGGTCGATTTTGGGGATCGAGCTGAGGACTTTGGGGCGATTTTGGGGAGGAAAAAGTTGGGAAAAACCATGAAAAACCATGAAAATCCATGAAAATCCATGATTTTTTGGAGGATTTCCATAGATTTTAGAAGTTTTTTTCTGACTTGATCGCCCAGATGTTTGAACATCATGTTTTCATGATTGGATTTATTACATGACTCCCCCGAGAAGAAAAGTAGAAACGTCATGTCTGACATCACTATTTTTAAGTGGATTTTGTTTTGACATTATTTTGAGGGTTGCTAAATGAAATTATTTTGGTTTAGTGATTTTCCATCACTATCTCAATGATTTTCCAATTTTTGATGATTTTGACATCACTATTTTGACTTTATCTCCAGAAATTGGATTGGGTCGAGTTTTGCTATACCTCAGAGGATTGATGACTGATGTTTCTATAGCACAGTGATCTTTTTCCAGGGCACCTGTGAAATCTCAACCATCTCAGGGTGCTTTGGGTGTGTCTGAAAATAGGCTACCCCCCAAAAAATTGATGATGGTTAATCCGGTTCATCACTACTTAAGTACCAAAATTTCATGGTTCATCACAGGAATCACTGCTTATCACTGCTTATCTATGTTCCCTATTTTTTTGTGGCCAGCACTGGCGGCCCTTTGAGCCTTTGAGTTTTCAACCAAGGCAGAGAGTTTGGAGACCGCGGAGGCCCCTTGGTCGTCCATTTGGGGATGGCGACATTTAAGCGGCCTTGATCGATTTAAGGCACATCATCCAAGTTTTCTGTGATTACTATATATTACTATCATCGATTGGACGTATTTTTATGTTGTCATGATAAACTGTGTCATGAACTACTGTGTCATGATGATTTTTACTCTTGTTCATCCCAAGTTATCATGTCATATCACGTCATGTTCACGGAAAGGAACTCGGGAAATCATCCCTCTGGGCAAATTATAAGAGCCTCACCAGCCCTCATCATCAATGATCAGTCTCAAAGGAAAACCACCCCAAAACGGGTTTATTGCTGATAAACAACCTGTTGGTGACTCTTATCTCCAACTTGCCCAGATTTCTTGCCACCCAAAGCTTTTATCATTTTCCAAGCCGGGAACCGCCATGTTTCGCCCTGGATGTTTCTCCAGTGCCGCCCAGGATACGAAGGATGGGAGTCGTCACAGTACCTACAAAAGTTCTAAGAAGGCGAGAAGATGTACTCCAGAGGCCCATGGATGTGGGGCTGCTGTGCATTTGGTTTGCTGGGGATACCCTCTGGTAAACGTTTACATAACTATGGAAAATCACCATTTTCCATTGGACAATTCACGAACTAAATGGTGATTTTCCATAGTTATGTTAGTCATTACCAGAGGGTAGATCACCATTAATCACCATTAATCACCATTAATTATCATTATTAACCACTAATGAACTATCATCATTGAACACTATTGACCACTATTAACCACCATTAACCACTATTAATCACTTTGGTATGGGCTGTTTCAGCAGGAAAAAACACCATCCCCGGTGCTTCGTATGAAACAGCCGGAGACCGGGATCCTCACAATACGAGTCGTCGCAGTCGCATTTGACACAAATTGAAAAGTAGCACTTAAATTGACACAAAATGAACATCCCAATTGTATATCTTTGTATTGTGGATTCACCCCTTCAAGGACTCTCCTTTGAAGGTAGACCTTAGAATCATCTACCATGGGTCCATGGTTGGAATCCCAGCACTACGCCATGCTGCGGCCGCCAGGTGAAGGCTCTCTCAGTTTCTGCCGTCCTCTTTGGAACGATCACTGTGGTACAGATCTTCGCAGCAAGAATCGCGAATTCCCAAGCCCTGATGATGCCCGGTCGAGAACATGTTCAAGGAAAGCCACACCTCTTGGTACTGGCCATTTCTAGCGGGTAGATATATATATATATATAATATATATTTATACGGCAAATGCCTGGGCTTTGCCCGGAAGCGCAACCACAACAGGCAACGCATCAGCATCAGCATCAGCATCAGCATCAGCATCATCATCATCATCATCATCATCATCATCATCATCATCATCATCATCATCATCAAAATCAAACCCTTGTTGAAGATCTTCAATGAATGTAGAAGTTTGACGGGGGTGGGAGAATTAAACCCTTATTGAAGATCTTCAGTGAATGTAGAAGTTTAACGGGGGAGGGATTTTAGTATTCCCTAACACCTTTGTTGATCTTCCCAATTGAATGCAGAGTTGCAACAACATTTGATTTGGAATGGGGACCCTCTACGCTGCAACGCCTGGGCAAATAATGTAATATAATATACTGTAATATAAATAAATAAATATATATATATATGCCAAGAGGCACCTCTGTGATCTACCATGGAAATGCTGGAATGCATCGGATTGATGCTACAAGACAATTTTTGCACGCACGATTGAAAATACCTTCAACCACCATTGTCTGACACCAATTGCCCAGCCTGGAGATGGCCGTTTTTGTGGGCCTGGCACTGGCAGTTGCATGGATTGATGTGGTAATAAGTTGGTCACACAAGCAAGTGGACATACCTTCAGCCAACATTTGCTGACAAAAGCTGCCTAGCCTGAAGAGGGCTGCTGTGGTGAACGCAGCTGGCCTAGACAGGCAACGCTGAATGGAGAAGAATTGCTCTTAAGCATTGGTGCTAGCGCATTGCAAAGCAATTCGTTTCAAATGCGAAGCAGACGGAATGATTTTTTCTTGCTCAGACCTTAGGCGGAGAGTTGAGGCTCCCCTTTGGCACAGCAGTGTCAAGCTTCAAAGAGCCCAGTGGCCTGAAAGCCTTTCCCAAAATCTTCGACCACAGCCATCTGACTTATATTCATGCTAGAATGGGCTATGTGAGGAAAAATCATTCAAGGACAAAGATTTTTCAGGGTAAGTTGAAACTTGAAATTGTCACACGACACAAAGATTCACCCGGGAGAGGCTCCCTTCAGGATCATCTTAGCGCCATGCATCTGCTATCAGCCCTCTTTACTGTTGAAGCGCTTCAGCGCAGCACTGCTATCATGGACCAATGCGTTCAAGGCCCTCTTCTTCTCTTTGCCCACATCTTCATGCTGGCGGACCACTTCCAAGTCCAAGGTGGACGCAGCAAGGTGGATGATCTGTTGCAGAGCTGCGAGATCAATTCGGGGGAGCTCGGGAGGCACTTCCAAAGCCTGAAACATTTGCCCTGGCCCTCGCAGAGACAAAGTTTCATGCTCACAAAGGAGCTTGGAAGCGTGAAAGCGCTCCTGGTAGTCAGACGTGGCCTTTTGCTGGAACATGACCGAGTAAGCTTTCATCCGTGTTTCTGACACTGCTGCCAGCTCTCCGATGACTGCCAGAATGTCCTCAGCCGATGGCTCTCCGGGCTTCAACTTGCGGGCCACATGCACCAAGCGCAGTAGGCTCATTTGGTTTTCAAGCTGAGCTGGCACTGATGCTGGGATCTCACACAGAACTGCCTGCGCTCCACTAGTGACCTTTACCACCAAGATCCGCTGGCTGGCACACCCGCCCCATTTGTGGCCACAGCGGGCGCAAACCCAGGTGCGGCGGCTGGTGTGAGGCGACTCCAGCAAATACCAGCTGGCTGCACACGCAGGAAGCAGGTGACACACCTGACAAGAGTAGAGAAGCTGGCAATCCAAAATCTCTGCTTTCACTTCAGTGCTCGGCAATTGCGAGACCCAGTCTGATGCCTTTGACACACGGGTGTCCCGAAGTGTCGTCAAGTCTACACGTAGTTTCTGGGCTGTTTCCTGGCCAAGTGTCCTTTCCACACGACCCAAGAGGTTTCTCACAGATTCTTCACTTGCCTCACTCTTCATTGTTTTGTTGCTAAGCTTTTTGAACTGGTTGTTCGGCACTGACGGCTCGATGCAGGCACCATTTGCCATCTTGGCGAATGCAAACTCATTGTTGTGCAACTTCAGTCCACAGCACTTGAAGCATGCCTGGACCACTTCCTTTTGCCCCAACCTGCGTCGACATTTCACCTTCTCCACCTCAGTCAGATCCAACTCTGCGCCTGAGGCCTTTGCGGTCTCTTCTGCCTCAATCCTGGCCATGAGCACCTCGATGTCAGCATCCCGGAGGGAAGCGAATTCCCAAACATCGGACTTCTCAGCACTCAAGTATGCAAAGTGGCTGGCGTGCTCATGCTCATATTTCTTGCACAGCTGACACTGGATTGTTGTTGCCCAGCCCCTGCGTCCACCCGCAAAGGTAACGCTCATGGTCTAATCTGATGGGGAACTGGCAACCGTTTGCTGCTCGAGAAATAAAAACCACAGCATGTGTTAGTTCAGCGGAAGCTTAGCCAGAAAGTTAAGACAAGCGAATGCTGCAAGACAGTGCAAAAAACTGCGACTGCGAATGAACATGCTGCACACCATCCCTTCCCTGGCCCCAAGTGTGCCTGCTCCGAATATGGCGATATTCTTGAGCAGCTGGGAACGCAGTTCTGTCAGAAAAAGGTATCCCTTTCAAGAAAGGCTAGGACATTTAATCTATTTTTCAATGTTTCTCCACAACATTCCGAAGGTTTACCCAAAGATGCAAAGGGCTAGGATTAGGTCAGAAGAAATGTTCCTGCAGCGATGTAACTCTGGTGTATCATCAGGCTAGCAAGGAACGTGTTTGCCAAGCAAACGAAACCAAAAACGAAACCTGCTGACTTTCATGTGTGGATAATGGAGTGGCAACACCATCTGTCCACCTGTGCATCTAATCAGCTTAAAGCATTTCATGAGTTGGGCATCAGACAATGTTTCTTTGACTTCCTTAAAACTCAGTCCTAGTTCATGAGAATAGTAAAATGGAACAGAATGCCAACAGATGTTTGTTTCTGCATGTGACCCAAAGACTGACTACAAAAGTAGCTAAAGCACAACACTGATGCGCAATGAAAACGCTATTCGAATAGTGTGTTCAGCTGCAGTCTATGTAAATATCGTGAAACATAAATGACAACAGACGCCCCTATTTATATACGATATATAGTACAAATATATGTTTTATTTAAGTAATAAACAGATAATATTATATATAACAAATTCTATATATATCATAATATATATAAATAAAATATTTCATATTATATATTAAATAAAAAACATATATATATTTTTTAAGTTATAATATTTATATATAATATATATATATATTTAATATTTAATATTATAAAGATAAGATATAAATCATACATGTTATATACATGCTATATTAAATATATAATTTATAGTTAAAATATATTAGATTATATATATTATATACTATATATGTATTATATATAATAGAAATATATCATATTAATAATACATATTATATTTTTTATTTATTATATATATTGTAAAAAGCACAACTATATCATATTAATTAAACAAATTAAATCTTTTATACATAAATATTTATTACAAATTTTGAAATGAACATATTTATCAATAATTTAAACACATATATTTTGTAAATTATATGTGTTATGTAAACGAATATCAAAAATATAATATACAGGTAAAAAAAACATATATATATGCATATATATTTAAAAGATTGAAAAAATGAAAAAAATAAAAATAAATAAATATAAACAATATATATATGTATATAAATATATATATACTGTATATAAAATATTTAATATATATAAATATATATAATTTATATATTATATAATATAATATTATGTATATATATATATTTATATATATATATATTTATATATATATATATTTAAAAATGAAATGTATAAATATATATATATAAATATTATATATATAATATATAAATAAATATATATATATAATAAAATATATATATATAATATATAAAAAATAAAAAGAATAGACATATATACAATAATAATAAATTTTACGATATATAATATATAATATCGTATCTAAAATATATAATATGTAAAAAATAAATAAAAATATAAAATATATATATACTATATAAAATACATAATATATAATTTGTAAATGTTTTATAATATATAAATTATATAAAATATAATATATATAAAATATTTCAAAAAATAAAAATATAAGTAATATATAAATAAATAATATATTCAAAATACATAATGTAGATTAAATATAATATATATAATATATGCAATTTTTACAATGTATATAATATATTATATATATAATACATATAATAAATATAATATATATAGAATATATAAACTTAATATAATATATATAATATATGTAATATAAATAATATATTTAATATACTAAATATATATAATATTTCAAGAAAATATATTTAATATATAATATAATATTAATTATATATATATATTCTATATATTATATATATTATATAAATATTATATATTATATATATATTATATATATTATATATATATAAATATTATATATATTATATATTTTATATATATTATATATATATTCTATATATTATATATATTATATATATATATTATATTATTATATTATATGTATATTATATTATATATTATATTATCTCTATCTATTTTGAAACATATTATAATATATAAAATAAAATATTTAAAATATATATTATATGTATATAAAATATTTATAGTTTTGATAATAAATATATATACATATATATAATTTATATATATAATATAATATATTATTATTTTTAAATAATATAATATATATATAATATATTAGTTTAAAAAATACATATTGTAAATAATATATATATATATATTTAAGTAAAGATTCGAAATTACATATATAATATATTTTATATATTGAAAATATGTTAAATCAATATATATATATAAATAAATACTAAATGTATATATAATAAATAAATAAAAAATAAACTAAATATAAGAAAAATAATAAATGAAATTTGAAATATTTGGAATATTTGGAATATTTGAAATATTTGAAATATCTGAAATATTTAAAATATTTGGAATATTTGAAATATTTGGAAATATTTGGAATAATTGAAATATTTGGAATATTTGAAATATTTGAAATATTTGGAATATTTGAAATATTTGAAATATTTGAAATATTTGAAATATTTGGGATATTTGACATATTTGGAATATTTGAAATATTTGAAATATTTGAAATATTTGAAATATTTGAAATATTTGAAATATTTGGAATATTTGAAATATTTGAAATATTTGGAATATTTGAAATATTTTGGGGGAAATATTTGTAGATATGAAAATAATTAAAAATGGGAATATGAACACTCAAATATTGGAAATATTTGAAATATTTGAAATATTTGAAATATGGAGGGAAAAATATGAATTTGAAATATATTTGGTGAAAATATTTGAAATATTTGAAATATTTGGGATCTTTGAAATTTTTGAAATATTTGAAATATTTGAAATATTTGGAATATTTGAAATATTTGAAATATTTGAAATATTTGAAATATTTGGAATATTTGAAATATTTGAAATATTTGAAAATAATTGAAATATTTGGAATATTGAAAATATTTGCAATATTTGAAATATTTGAAATATTTGGAATATTTGAAATATTTGAAATATTTGAAATATTTGGGCTATTTGAAATATTTGAAATATTCGGAATATTTGAAATATTTGAAATATTTGAAATATTTGGAATATTTGAAATATTTGAAATATTTGGAATATTTGAAATATTTGAAATATTTGAAATATTTGAAATATTTGAAATATTTGGGATATTTGACATTTTTGGAATATTTGAAATGTTTGAAATATTTGAAATATTTGAGATATTTGAAAATAATTGAAATATTTGGAATATTGAAAATATTGGAAATATTTGAAATATTTGAAATATTTGAAATATTTGAAATATTTGAAATATTTGAAATATTTGAAATATTTGAAATATTTGAAATTTTTGCAATATTTGAAATATTTGAAATATTTGAACATAATTGAAATATTTGGAATATTGAAAATATTTGCAATATTTGAAATATTTGAAATCTTTGGAATATTTGAAATATTTGAAATATTTGAAATATTTGGAATATTTGAAAATATTTGAAATATTTGGAATATTTGAAATATTTGGAAATATTTGAAATATTTGAAATATTTGAAATATGTGAAATATTTGGGATATTTGACATATTTGAAATATATATATTTGGAATATGTGATACTTCTGAAATTTTGTTTTTTTTTTAACGTTTCAATCCTTTCAAAACTTCTGTTCTGCTAAAGTTCTTGAACTATATAAGTGAAGGTAAAGCATGTTTTTTAAAGAACAAAATGCAAGTAGATCACAGGGCCGCCTGTTGCCATATATATATATGTCAGGTTATACTTATATGGCGGTTTGGGTTGGTGGTTTGGAAGTCTGGGAAATCAGAGTTATGTGCAAAATAGATTTGAAAAATGTGTTTTTGTTTTGTGTGTTTTGT
>CAMXCT020002702.1:439352-612447 GCA_947184155.2 Cladocopium goreaui
CCTAATTCTAAATCCTAATTCTAAATCCTAATTCTAAATCCTAATTCTAAATCCTAATTCTAAATCCTAATTCTAAATCCTAATTCTAAATCCTAAGTCTAAATCCTAAGTCTAAATCCTAATTCTAAATCCTAATTCTAAATCCTAATTCTAAATCCTAATTCTAAATCCTAATTCTAAATCCTAATTCTAAATCCTAATTCTAAACCCTAAATCTAAATCCTAAATCTGAATCCTAAATCTAAATCTTAATCTTAATCTAAATCTAATCTAATCTAATCTAATCTATCTTTCTAAGTATCTGTCTATCTGTTTGTATCTGTCTATCTGTTTGTTTGTCTGTCTGTCTGTCTATCTATTTACTTATCTAATATATCATATCCAATATATCTATTTGTTTGTCTGTCTATATATCTATCTTTCTATCTATATATCTATCTATCTATCTATCTATCTATCTCTCTCTCTCTCTATCTATCTATCTATCAATCTATCAATCTATCAACAAATCTCATATATCTACATAATCTATCTATCTATTTATTTGTTTGTCTATTTGTCTATCAAACTAGTCTAATCTTCTCTGATCTTATCTAATCTAATCTAAGCTAATCTAATCCAACCTCTCTAATCTTTCAAGTCTGTCTATTAATCTATCTAATCTATCTAATCCACCTAGTCTACCTTTTCTATCTGATCTATCTAATATGCCTACTCTATCCAAGTGACCTTACCGATCTATTCTATCTAAATAATCTACATGAAAGCAAAGCAGAGAAAAAAAAAGTTTCTCTTGAAACAAATTCCATTGCGGTCCTATCCTGTACAGTACTCTGACTGATGCAGGTTTCATGGAGTTTCCATGGAGTTTCCATGCAGTTTCCATGCAGGTTTCATGTTGGTTACATGCTGGGTTTGCTGATTTAGCTTACTGGTGTGTAACCTCCATGAGAACTCCCTCGAACCTGCATGGAATCTGCATGGAACCTCCATGGAACCTGAATCAGGCAGAGTGCATGGTAAAACCAACAAGTGTAGATAGAGGCATCACCTCCATAACGCACATGGAAACTGCATGAAATCTACATCAATTCTCCATGGAACCTGCATGGAACCTCCATGAAAACTGCATCAGTTAGAAGGCGCCATGCAACCATCACGTTTAGACACAAGAAACAACGGAACCTACATGAAACCTCCATGAAACCTACATCAATTCTCCATGGAACCTGCATGGATACTCCATCAAAGAAGCGCCATACAAGCACCAGGTGTAGATACAGGGAACAGAGACTTTTTTTTTAGTGGACACTACGTGGAAACCATCAGACGCTTTGACGCAAATTGATCGCAAATCGATCGTAAATCGATCGTAAACTGATCGTAAAAAAACGCACAAAAACTGTCATAGCATCTGTGCATTTTGATGTTGTTTTCACTAGGTCATTTGTCTTTGTTGATGTCCCTTTTTGTTTCTGCACTGGAAAAGTCAATTTCTTCCAGAGTTTCTATTTATCCTGAGTGTTCACTGCTTGGTGGTTTCGATTTTGGCAAGGTTTCAAATGTGAATTTTTGTTTGATGTCATTTTGATGGAGTTTTATGTCTGTCTCGGTGTCAACTTGATGGAGGTTCCTAACATATAATATTGCAAACTAAGTTAATTAAAAGACGAAACCACCAAGAGAAATGAACTCACTTATGTCATCTTGGATTCTATGATCACCAAACCATATGAATATATGAATTGGCAAGTGCCGTTTTCTACAGGCCTTAGGTTCTTGTCGATGTCATATTGATGTTGTTTTATGGCCTTCTTATTCGTTTTTAGGCCGATGTCAAATCGATCGACAAAGGATCGCAAAATGATCGCAAAACAACGTCGAAATCCTACATCAAAATGACACATTACAAAGTCCACACTTGAAACCCTGGCCTTGCCAACATCAAAACCGCCAAGCAACGAACACTCAGGATAAATAGAAATTCTGGAAGAAATTGACTTTTCCAGTGCAGAAACCTCAGCAAAGACAGATGGCCTAGTGAAAACGACATCAAAACGCACAGATGCTATAACAGTTTTTGTGCGATCAATTTAGTTACGATCGATTTGCGATCGATTTGCATCAAAGTGTCTGATGGTTTCCATGTAGTTTCCATTAAAAAAACTCGAACATGTTCCCTGTATCTACACCTGATGATTGTATGGCGTCTTCCTTGATGGAGTATCCACGCAGGTTCCATGGAGAATTGATGTAGGTTTCATGGAAGTTTCATGTAGGTAACCGTTGTTTCTTGTGTCTAAACGTGATGGTTGCATGGCGCCTTCTAACTGATGCAGTTTTCATGGAGGTTCCATGCAGGTTCCATGGAGAATTGATGTAGAATTTCATGCAGTTTCCATGTGCGTTATGGAGGTGGTGCCTCTATCTACACTTGTTGGTTTTATCATGCACTCTGACTGATGCAGGTTCCATGGAGGTTCCATGCAGATTCCATGCAGGTTCCAGGGAGTTGTCATGGAGGTTACCCACCAGTAAGCTAAATTTGCAAACCCAGCATGTAACCAACATGAAACCTGCATGGAAGCTCCATGGAAAATCCATGAAACCTGCATCAGTCAGAGTACAGGATAGGACCACACGGTTTCAAGAAACAGTCTTTCCCCCATTTCAAAAATAAATAGACAAGTACAGAAAAATGCACTAGAATTCAAGAATCAATTAAACAATCACGTGAAATTATTGGACATTAAATAAGTGTACATTTTCCGAGATAAAAGATGAATATCAATTCAAAAACAAACCTAATCTGGTAGCAATCATTGTTGTTTTAAATTTGTTTTCTTTATTTTCAACGATTTCATTGTTTGCAGGGTTTGATATTTTTTGTTTTTTCTAAGTTTACAAAACCATCAATTCCCAGACTTCCAAACCACCAACCCAAACCACCACGTAAGCACAAGTTGAGTATGTACACATAACGTTTAAACACCTATATTAGAGTGGATCGTAGAGTTCATCGTTTTGCCGACTTCATCATGCATGTTTGCCGCTTTGCCGCCGCAAGCCAAGGATGGACTGTATCTCAATGGGTGTTGATGCATTTACATATCTTGGACACTCGTCATTTTTTATCCTCTGCGGTTCCACCCCCGTACCCATTGGGAAAATGGCACCATGCCTGAGCGATCTATGCCATGAAGATATTCCATCTGAGACGGGAAAAATCCGTGCCGCAGACGTGTAAGATGGGTCGCAGACTCCCCTTGGAAATGGATGACCCCTCTTGAGCAAATGGTCATGGCTCAAGCCGACCTGGCTAGGATGGTGGCATGCTCTGTTCTTATCTACGATTTTACGGACAATATTTTGATTACCAGATGCCACTGACAGGAAACATCGTGGTGGAATGCCGAAAACGTGATGGTGAGACCCACGCCATTTCACAGCTTATCATCGTGGCGATGTCTTTGGGACTTCTGTGCTTTTTCACTGCAGACGCAATGAAGGAGAGGCTGTTCCAGCGTTGCCAGGTGTTTCTTTTTCCATCTGAAAACAGGGCTGTGAAATGTTGTACTGTAACAACGTTTTTGGTTGTTACTTTCTGCCCTTGAACGTGCTGGATCCTTGTAGGACCGTTGGGTGCGGCTGGCGAATAAGGTATCTCAAGGGCCGAGCATGGGTATGGCTCAAAATTTGCCCCCAAACATGATTTAAACACATTTAAATTGGACCGCTATTAAACATATTAATAGGACACATCAATATCTAAACTATATTGCTATTAAACATTAATTAAACCACAAAGTCTAAAAATGACAGTTCTTGTGGATCCAGACTTGGTACTCTCAGGAGAGCTGGAGCACGGTCCAAGTTTGCCGGGGCAAGAAGGACGCGGAGGATGAGGATGACGTGAACGGTTGGATCACCTTGGGTTTTGCCCTGGGGGGTGTGGGGTTCGACCTGATGTGTTTGTTGGAGTTTTACAAGAGCAATAAGAAACCTGACGGTGTTTCGGTGTATTAATTGTGTGTATTATAATTGTTTCTATTTTTGTTGCGGAGACTCGAGAAACCGGGACCCTAAAAAAAAAATATATATAATATATATATATATCTATATATATATATATTCGTATCCTGAGCTCCTCCAGCAACCAGCCATAACCATCCCTTGGCTCAGGAAGACTGGAAGCGGTAAGAGTGTGAACATGTTCTCGGCCTTTTTGCACGTCAGCGCCGACTTTCTTCGCTCTTCTACCACCCTGGTGATGTCACTGATGATTTTGTTGTGCAAGGTTGACTCCTCCACCTGTATCGATGCCTACTCCAGCGTCTTCATTGGTGTGACCATCTTTGCTGGTGCCTTCGTGGGTTTCTTCAAATGGATTAAGCTGCTGATCACTTTCGTCTGCAAAGAACGGCCCGAGAAGTGATGCGGCTGGATTTCAGTAACGGAGAGGTGTGCATTGATTTCGCAACCCAAAGAATCTGATATTGACCCTGGCATGAATGGCATGGGGATAAAGTGTATGAGTTGATCTTTCTGAGTGAAATAACAGATGGTATCCAAAGGGGGAATTCCATCGCTTCCTACAGCAGGGATAGGCCGTAAGATGATGATTTCACACGACATCTGCCGTGAATCCATGGTGAATTGGGTGCAAAACGTGAACTTTCCATGGCTTCCGTGAAAGGTAGACACTTAGTGACTTAGTTTGGCTGGAAACATCCTGAAACCAATGCCCTCGATACTGAGTGATGATGGGTTCTCCCGTCATTGATTCAGATGCGCAAGTGACGCATAGCTGTCACCGCAGTGGAGGCTTTTGGAAACGGTTAAAGGGATGACCCATGATCTCGTCAATGAGAAAAGCCGTTCGGAATCATGTTTTTGTAAATGTCTGTTCTATTTCTTTTTCGAAGGTGGTGACAACCTTCTCTGGACCAATCGAACAAGTTGACAACCAACTCCCGGCAACTTCGTTGTTCACACGCGATTGTCGAGGACTTGAGTTGCAGCTTCATCCACTGTAAAGCTGTTGTCCCCCTGGCAAAACAGCAGAAGCACCGCTGTCTTGCCAAGAGTTAGTATAGCCTTGCAGCTCTAGCTGCCAAAGGATTTGTAACTTCTGGTTGTAGACCTAGACCCTCAATTTACCCGTGAAGATAGATGTTTTGAATTGTTTTGACAACTGGCGTAACCTTTGGTAGTTTCACGCATCTATATGGGTACTTTGAGGATGCTTGAGATGTCGAGTAGGTCAGAATCACTGCCACGTTCTGACCACCTCTGCCTGTTTAAGTCGCCCAGAAAAGCCGAGATGCTGGCAGCAACTGACAGTACACTGTTGATTCAGATCGCACTCAGAAAAAATGTAGATCGATGCAATGTCGATGTGACCTTTGAATCTGGCTTAAACTATGCTAAAGTACTATATTAATCTATATATATATATATATCGATATGCATCATCTTGTGTTTGTTCATATTATGTGTATTACAGTCGTAAACTTTCCCACCTGGAAACCGGCGCCAGTCCACCACACTGCGTGATTCGCACGACTGCGGTATTTTGCTGCAACATAAGATCGAGACCTTGGAGGCGTCGTTGCTATGGCTGGGGGCAACCATGGAACTTACCCGGAGCGGCTGCTGCTTTTCAAATGTGGCTGACTGGAAAACCCTCCATTTAAAACCATTTAAAACAGTGGATAGTCCCAGCAAAATCCATAAAAAAAAGAATTTTCCATTGCCAGCCACATTTGACTACCAGAGGGTACAACTTATAACTTACAACCCATTGATAGTTGGAAAAAAAACAGTAGAATATAGTATAACTATAACATATTGAAACTGTTTAACACTATATTACTTGCGTGACATCCACAACTGTAACTGGAATAACATCAATACACTGGTAGTTCTCGACTGGTAGAAATTATGTATAACTGGGGGTAGTAACTGGAAGAACATCTATACTGCAGCAGTTGATAACTAGGATCTAGAGATAGCGGAGGACAGATGTGATACCCTCTGGTAATTTAACATAGCCATTGAAAATGACCATAGAAATAGTGGATTTGCCCATTAAACATTGTGAATTTCCATAGTTATGTTAGTTTACCAGAGGTAACTGGAATGGAGGGTTATTTGCCAGATACCAAGTAAGATGACTGATTCTCCAAGTGCACTGGTTCTGGACTGGTGATTCGCTTCTTTGGGATGACATAAGACCCTTCACGACTTTCATTCACGAAACCGAAAGTTCAAACAAGTTCATAGACCAGTTGAACTTTCTGAAATGTTGGGCCGCTGCACCAGAAAGAAGACCAAGAGAGGTTTCAGGCCATCCAATCAAGCGTGAGAACACCCACCGATCGCAGGAAGTGGAACGATGCTTCGTTCACATTGACTACCAGCCGCGCACCCAAAACGCATCAGATGCATCTCTATTGCCATAGGCGGTTTTGAAATGAAGTAGCCACCGATTTGGAACTGCTTCGAGTATCCAACTACTCTATTTCATTTTTTCCATATATATATGATGATGATGATGATGATGATGATGATGATGATGATGATGATGATGATGATGATGATGATGATGATGATGATGATGATGATGATGATGATGATGATGATGATGATGATGATATGATGATGATGATGATATACAATAATATACATATTATATATAAATATGTGTAAATGTTTCGTACTCGTACCTCCTTGTCATATTTTAGGATCACGGGGTGCTGTGAGGGTCCATATTTCTTTCGCTTGCCGTATGAAACCAGTTCACCTCGAACGGCTCGTTGGCAACTTGTTACTAACTGACTGAACCTCTGAGAACAAAACTCCTGACCACTAACTTTTATTTCCGATCATCCCTCTATGCCCCCGTTTGAACTCAATAGGGTGCACCAGGATGACATTTTATGGCATTTTATGTCTTTCGCATTCATGTCTCAGCCAAAAGATGCTGTTATTCAAGGTGAACTCCTCCGGGGGTTTTGCGTCGTGTGCATTTCCGGTGTTGGTTCTCTGCCCTTTAAAATGCTTAGACCGAAGTGCCAAGCAATCTCAATTTTTGGACTTCCGTAAGAATGAGTAGCTGGGTTGGAGGGACTTACATGAATCATGCAACCCTTTTGTTTTTTCATCTTTTACCGACAGTGGGGTCTTCCTGCAATATTTTACCAGGAAAGAAATGACATGTTACTTCGGGAGATCAAAATCAAACAAAACAAAACTTAGGCATCTTACGCCAACTCTGGAAAATGCAAAACCCTATCCTGAAGATGTTACTCATGCCCCCCTCGTTTGAATTCCAGCGGCTGAGGATGCGTCTGCACGATGATCATGACCCTGAGGTACCAGTCGATGCCAAGGTGCCATGAGATTGCTCTTCCTGGCAGCTTTTAAGGCTGTTAAATTGACGGGTGATTCTTGTAGATGTGGGGGTTCCCCCAATGAAATTTTTACTTGGTTGGTGTCTTGTTGTTAAATATGTGAGGTTCAAGAGATTAAGCGGTCTGGTCGAGTTTTACTATGCAAGCATCTCATTTGTCTGGGGGCTTCTGACTTTGACTCCTCATTTTTGGTGGTGCACCCGGTGCACCCGTGCAACCAGCGCATGTCTTAGGGGTTCCCCAATGACTTGACGCACCTGGTGGATTCTTCGCATGGCCAGTTGTACGGGGGGCCGCGTCGAAGCTCACCACGTGCAGAGGGTGCAAGGTTTGGATTCCACAACAGGCGCGGGGTGAGGGCTTTGGAGATGGTTTGGAGCAACCCTCGAGTGACAAAACTTGGGTATGGTTTGTGGTTGGGGTTGCCACGTGAAACCAGCATGATAAGGTTTTTGATGGGGTATGTTTGCTTGAATCGACCGTGCCAGGGATCTATCATCCCTCTCAGAGACTAAGCAGCATCTGTGGTCATTACCCTTCAGCTGGTTCCTTGTTTTCAATGCTATTTGGAATTGTTTGGGATGGCGACTAATACACAATACAATATGTGTGTTTGTACATATAATCATTAATCATCGATCCATTTGCAGATGATTTCAAGACATGATCTTCCACGAAGCCAGCCATTTGATCAACAGATCAACTCGACAGCGCCAGGAGTGGGGATCTCAAAGGCACAACAAGATATCAGGGAAGAGCTGTTGGGACAGACAGTGACATAACAAGCGCCGGTTCACTCTGGTACCTCAAAATTGGAATCAAGCTGCTATCATGAATTATGGCAAGTGAAGCTCAGAGTAAATTTCAACTACTATCATAAACCATTAATCATTATGAACTGTGACAGTATTACTACTATTTTGGGGACCCTATCAATCAACCTGGGTTGTCATTGGATCTTGATTGACGCTACTCTCAACTGATAGAGATCCCAGCAGTTTATTCATCAGACACGCGATGGTGGTCAATCCCTCAACACATGTTGGCAAAGTTTTTTTTACACGTGGTGTTTTATTTGTTTGAAGGCTTTAAATGTGTTTTCTCGTTTTTGTCTGAACATTTGAAAATGGGGTAATACGGAAATACCCCCAACATTTGATTGTTTATCGTAATCACTTATCATCATGTTCCCTATTGGAGTGGCCATAAATAACATTAAATGTGGTATACTCATGTATACTCTGTTTTCAGACACACTCATTGGGAACGATGTGGAGGTTCTTCTTTGTGAATTCAGATTCAGGACGTGTGGCTTGTAGAAACAATAACGATCTGCCCTCAAAAATTTAACGGATTTGGATAGTTCCCAGTAATTTACTTTGGCTTATCATTGTTCATGAGTATTTGCTGAACATCTGACTACTCCCTAGGTACCTTATTTCTTGCCACTTGAATCCACTTGATTTTCGCCGAAGACTTTGCTTTGCTGCCAGGTGCCAACGGGAATGTCTGAGAAATTCAATGCATAGAGGCATAGAGGCGCAGGTCGATTGCATTCCTACAATATTCGACGTGCGTACCCTCAGAGATCGATGTTTCAGCAAGGTGACAAGTTGTAGTTTGACCAGATGTTCTATGACAAACTCTGAATTGCCCGTGCTTTTTGAGAAATTCGGGTGTGGAATCCGATGTGAAATCTGAGGGATGCACTTGTTTCTTTGCCAATCTTTGCCATATGAAATGGATAAATGGTTTGTCTGAAAATAAGGTGATTATCCGTAAATCTGCTTTAAGGTCTTTAAGATTGCCATTGTGCGAGTACATGGGTGTACCCCATTTTCAGACACACCCGGACGGAAAGCTCGTCAAGTTGAACGCATAGCGTGCGAACTGGCAATTGAAATTTTCCTGATCGTGCCCTGGTCGCGTGTTCCCTGCCATGGTCGCGATGGCTGTTTCTCGCAGGGGTTTCAGCTGCTGGATGACTTTGGACAGTTGCCCACAGTCGCTTAGCGTGTCTGATTTTGTCCCACTGTTTTGCGCAAACACATGTTCAATGGCTGTGTTAACCTGTCAACGAATGGTTGGCTTGTAATCTGATGGGCCATTTGTCCATACTTCCAAGTCCACTTGATGGATCCAGTGCTACACAGACGGACTGTATGGAGGAACGGAGACATTTCGACTCACCGTGTATCACGAGTGTGAGCCCCTGTGCTGCTCTTTGACCACAGGATAAGATATTTGAGTTACGAACTTGGCAACAACTTGCCACAGCAAGGGGTTCGCGCATGACCTGTATATATTTGAACTCCTGTGAAAGTCCATTGTTTTGAAAAAGTGCCGCTTTTCGCGGAGGGAGTTTTTGGGGGAGCCATAGCATTCTCCAAGCTTTGCATCCCAGCAACTTGCCCCGTTGGATCCGCATGGGGTTTTGGATTTCAACGTCAACATCGTCGATGATGCATCTGAAATAACGACACCTCCTGGAGGGAAGATCAATGAAGCAGCAGCAGCAGCAGCAACAACAACAACAACAAATCGATATCAATTTGTACTGATCTTGCATAAGACTCTTTGGAATCTTTCAGGTTGGAAAACCATTGGTAACAGAGGGATCCAGCAAGTGGAAACTCATCGATTTTGCTTCTTGTGGCTTCGAAAGAATGAGTGATCATTATTATTCTCATTATTTCATTGACACCTGAAACAACTTCACAACTTGGGTAATGGGCCGCATAGGGATCCCTATTAAGAGATGGACATGCAAGCAATCCCAGCAAAGTTGTGGGAATCCCCCATGGACAGCACCTGGGAAGCCAAACGTTGCAGCCATGTCGCTGTGCGTGGCGCCACCTGCGCTTCATACAGTGCCAGCCAATCGGAGCAAGGTAGGACAGCGACCGTTGCACTGAGACAGTTGCACTGAGATGTAGGCAAACTGTTGATATAGAGGCTCAACAGGTTTAACTGGCGAATCCACCTTTAATATTCCTATGGATTCCTATGGAATATTACTTTCCGGTTTTTGTAGGTGTCTACTTTCATGATTGTTTCAAAGTTGGATAAGTTCCAATAATATGAACATGGGGCAATAGCTTAAATATCTCACCATATCTCACCATATCTCACTAAAGACTCTACATATTTTGGATATTAAGATTATTAAGCTAACTCGTTCCCATACTACCATGCAATGCATGACCTTTGTCGATGGTGCAAGGCCATCTACTGTGACTCTGTGGGATGTGAAGTTCCAGAGACTGTGGGACCGCGTCACTTCAGCCTGCTCCGGATGGGCTGGGCTGTGCTGGCCTCAGCCACGGCTGCTCCAGGGCCCCAGGGCTTGCAGTGGGGGTCTTTTCCCCTTGTCGTTCTGAGTGGTTTGTGAACCAGAAACACAAACTGTGCGCTGGGGGGTTCAAAACATGGTCACTGACTGTCACTGTCTATTGCATTGTGCTCCTTACTTGGGCGATATTGGGACGATTTCTCAAATGGGTTTGAAACCACCAACCAGCTGCCCCGGTGGCTGTTGCACCCTTGGCCCAGTACTCTTCGCACGCATGGCTTGGTGTGTCCAATGCCTGGGCGAAGCGGCGCATGCGGCAAGCATGGAGATGTGGAAGAGAGGCGGGGAGAGCCAGAGCCACTGGTTCTCCTGTATATTGAAGTGGTGATGATGATAGTGGACTATATGGATGGGAATATAGTCCATATAGTCCACTATCATCATCACCACTGGAATATACAGTGAAACCAGTCCATCAGG
This sequence comes from Cladocopium goreaui, assembly GCA_947184155.2. Classification (NCBI taxonomy): domain Eukaryota; class Dinophyceae; order Suessiales; family Symbiodiniaceae; genus Cladocopium; species Cladocopium goreaui. Next base: position 450,540 of record CAMXCT020002702.1, read on the forward strand.
GATTGTTGATGCCTTGCTATGCCTTTCTCAGGGAGATGGAGAAGATCCAGCTGCGCTCTTTCAATCCTCGGCCGTGATGGGCGTAAATTGTTGCCTCGTTGGTTGAGTGGAAGATCTATAAACTATTCCGAAGTGACGTTGGGTGAAGTTTCCCATCATATTCCCCTTTCTTTCCAAATTGTTACGTATGACACTACGAAATACTATGAATCATTATCAGAGTTCCCACAATTTGCGATCTTTTCGTACTAGAACCATCGGGGAAACAACAGGGGAAACTGCACCAGGGCGTCTTCTTGAACATTGACATGCTCACGAGCCTGGAGACGCTAACTCAGCCGGGTGCCCAGAAGTGGTGGGAAGTGGGTAGCTGGTGATGTAGTGATCCCTGAAGTTGATAAATTAATCTAAAATGATGTAGATGGGGATGAGACGAACAGCCATTCATTTCAACTGTACCATGTATTTTTGGATGTTCACCAGGTTATTTGAGTTGTGGAGATGAGAAGGACCTCCACTTGCCAACTATTTTGCAGTTTACCTACTGGTACCAGGGTTTTGATGCATGGCCACATTTGTTGCAAATGGATCTGCTACACCGCTAGCTTTGGCGATTTCTGGTGTTTCCTGCACCTGTTGCAAACTGCTGTCGCTGGGTGCACAGGGCAGCTGAGCCATTGCAGCGCCTGAGCTTTGAAGGTGCGGCTGCCTGGGAGGTTATATACTTCATTCGTTCGACAAGAACCTCCTGGGAAATCTGGGAAGGTGTGGTGTCTCCATCAGTCGAGTCTGACCATTTATGTTCATTTATCACGAAAGCTAGCGTCAGCTAGCTGGAGTCTTCTTGCTTTAGCAAGTATTGGGGGGGCTGCTCAAGGACATCACGTGATTTTTCACGCGAAAGGGCCCCCCCCCCCCACCTCCCCCACCACCACCACCACCACCATCACCACCATCCCATCATCATCATCATCATCATCATCAGCATCCTCGTCATCATCATCATCATCATCATCATCATCGTCATCGTCCTCTCCTCGTCCTCGTCCTCGTCCTCCTCGTCATCATCGTCCTCATCATCATCATCATCCTCGTCATCATCATCATCATCATCATCATCATCATCATTCATCATTCATCATTCATCATTCATCATTCATCATTCATCATTCATCATTCATCATTCATCATTCATCATCATCATCATCATCATCATCGTTATTCAATTACATTTTATCATTATTGGCAATTATTGTCATTATCACGAAAGCTAGCGTCAGCTCGCTAGAGTCTTCTTGCTTTAGCACGTATTCCGGGGCTCCCCAAGGACATCACGTGATTTTTCCCGCGAAAGGGCCCCCCCCTGCCCCCTCCCCCATATATATCATTGTTATATATCATATATCAATATATCATTGTTGCATCCTCGTTGGGACGAACAATGCCGCGACACGATGATGACAGTCCCTCCGCAACTCACCTCTTCCCTTCCTTCTTTCTCCTACCCCGCTAGCTTTCGTCATCCACCCCCGGCCTCAAGTATTATTATATATATATATATTTAATATATATATACATATATATATATATATATTTTTTCATGTGATGTACAGCTGCAGTAAGCCCAATCATAAACCTCCAACTGAGGATGGTTTTGTAGCACCAAAATTTCTGGCAAACCAACTGGGGTGGTTTTAGTCAAACCCACCTGGACTGAACCTCGAAATCCCACTGGCTGTTGCGCATCTGGAAAAAATGCCATTACCAATGGATGTTCTACCCCATCTATATGAATCTATATCCAACAATAATCCAAGTTACTGTACATATTCCCATCCATTCTTGTTGTTGGCCAAAAATCGTTCATTGCTTTGGTCAGAACATCCGCATGATCCTGAAACATTCTTCATATAAAACTATACATCACACCATATTGTACCCATCAAATATGCCACCAAGGATCCCATTGATCTCCCAAAAGGTCTGAAGAGCTCCGAAGCCACCTCCGCCTTCAGTGCAGATCACCAGGTCTTTGGCCGGGGACCTCGGCCTTGGTTTATTCCAGTGGGGAGCAGAGATTTTGGAAAAAACCAAGACTATTGAATAGACCTGGATAAGTATTGCTGCATTGCTTTGTATGAGCGCATGTGAGCGCCAAGACTGTCAGAGCGCTTGCATGTTCTTGGGATTTCTTGGGTTTGTCTGAAGACTGGGCACCCTACCGAGTTCCCAAGGCAGCTACGGCAGCATTTGGAGTCTCTTCGCTATGGCAGATACGAGGCAGAGGGTTGAACAGCCAGGAGCAAACACTGGGGCTTTTTGCCACCCACAAGCTAAACCAAATAGAATGGGGATATCAAATGATATCATGGAAATATCAACGCAGAAGACTAGGGATATTTGGGGGTCATACTTAGGTTACTTTAGCCAGCAGCAACCGTTTTTTTGCATCCACTCACTGCAACTTTTTAAATAAAAGATATTGATCGATGAAACTGGGAAGAACTTTGTTTTCATCCAGTGGGAGACTGTCTTGATCTGGGTAAACCTTGCTTCGGCTGGTTTCGATCTTCTGTATGATAATTATATATATATATATGTGTGTGTGTCCTTCGAGATTTTGAGCCATACGTGGAGAAATGTGTAGCTGCCCATCAAGAATAAACTTCTTTGACGGATGTCCTTTTCCTACTGGTAGGTTTATGAACAACCAATAGAATCAATTTAATGTGCATGGGTTGACGGGGGCCCATCTTTGTGCATCCAGGTCATTGGTCTAATTTTACACAAGGAAATTGCGATGGTGAGAATAGGGATACCCTAACTTTCAGAGACCCGCAAATGATACTATTATATGATGTCTTGTATCTGGTATTGTATGCATGTATAATGATAGTAATACTAATTAGCAATGATCATAATCATTACACCAATTACTGCAATACTGATAATGAGAAGAACAATACTAACAATCATTCACAACTGACATTATATATATATATACATATACAATATCCATATACAATATCCATATACAATATCTATTATATATATATAATACAGATGGATAGATTCCCCCAGAATCTAAGCCTCATGGCTTCACCATCCACACCTTTTCCAGTCGTTGGACTTTTGCCAATGGCTCGGCGGCCTGTGCTGGAGCCTGTGCCCATGTGGTCGCGCTGCTGCACCTCGTGGCGGAGGCCATGACCGACGTGGGACTGCGGGGGTTATGGGGAAACAGTCATTATAGTGATATATGGTTATGGGATGTTAAGGGACAAAAATAATCATATTATCATCATAGTATCATCATAGTATAATGGTAACAATATGGTGGTAATATGGTAATAATTTTTATGGGATAGTGGCATAATATGGTGATAGTATGGTGATCATATGATGATCATGGTTTTTCTTTTGGGTTACTGACACAACTAGAACCATCTGAAAAAAAGGAACACATTTGGAGAGATTCGGGGTCTAATAAGATTACATTATAGGTCCAACTCACCCCTAATAGCGAATTATTGGAAAGCCTTTGGGGATATTTGGGGGAGTCTCAAGCAATGAACCCAACTATAACTGGTAAAAGAAGTGGATATGCACATAGTATTATATATATATATTACATGGGTTGGGTCAAACATTTAATACACCACAAGCCCACATATTTTTACACGAGTTTTTGGTACGAAGCATCCAAGGACTTGACCCAAACTTCTGCTCGCATGGCCGTTTTGTGGATGAAGGTCATACTCTGTCGGGTTTAGGATGATTTAGATTCCTGTAGATGGCAATGTTCTTAAATCAGGAAAACCACCAAGGAGTCCATTCTTTAAAGCAGGAGTCCATTGTGAGCTTCCCAGGTCGACACGTGGCGGAAGTTCTCGCCTGCGAGGCAGAGATTCGTTTCTGGATTCTTTACATCCGACAATTTCTCGCCATTTTTTTCTGCTAAAGTGGTGTTACCCTCTGGTAAACTAACATAGCTATGGAAAATCACCATCTCTAATAGGTAAATCAACTATAGAGGGCCATTTTCATCCATTTTCAATAGCAAACTGTTAAATTACCAGAGGGTAGATGGTATGTGGACCTGGCACTCATCAACTTATCCTCATCGAGTCCATTTTTGAGAGAGCGATCACGGAGATCTCCACGGGAGGGGGAGCCACAATCAACTGGTGGGATAGAACGAGAGACTTATATTATCTTATACTCAAGAGGTTATGATATATGGTTATAATATATGATAATATATGGTTATAACCATAGAGACTTATATTCAAGAGGTAAGTTATGGTTATACCTCGAACCCCCGAATCATCTTCCCTACAATCATAATTACTGCTTTTCTATCCATAGCCCGCCAATCCCAGGCGGTTGCAGGAAATGCAACAAGTCCTGGCTCCGCTGCCGATGCTAGAGAAAGACCAGGAGCAAAACCACGGAGGGGGTGTTTTGTTTTCTTCAACTTAATTGGCTATCTATCTATTACTGTATATATATATATATATATTATATTATATTATATTATATTATATTATATTATATGGCTCAGATTGATTTAATGGATATCCTTTACCATTCACAACCGAGAAAGAACAATTTTTGACAGTTTCTGTGGGTCCATTGGCAATTTCACCCATTCTTTCCACATACCTTTGCCAAAATCCCACGGAACCATCCTGATTTGTCAGGGGTATCTCAGCTATCCCACATCCCACATGTCTGTTGCTTCAAACCGTCCCCCATTTGTTGGCTTTGAAAACATCCCAGCGTGATCATCGCAGTGATCCATCCGTGGTCGCGTGGTGGCACTTTTCTCAGGACTTCTGGGCTGTGGTCACTTGGGCTTGGCGGCGCCTGGCAGATGCCTGGAAGGAGGAGCCCTGAAAAGCCACCGTCTGATCTTTCTTGGCTGGTGGAAAAACCAAACCAACATCCCAACGTTTTTGGAAGTATATATATATATATATGTATAATATTATAACACAGATAAGTGTTCATGGGTGATGTAGGTCTGGCTGAATGGTTACACCCCAGGACTCCGCTTGGATCCTGGCACAGCTGACAGAAACGCAGCGCAGCTGTTTCAATGCCTTGGCCAAGATGGAGGCACCGTTACCAGCTGGGTGACGTAGAATCAGTAGAACTACGGTAAGCCATAGCTTAGGTCCGCGAGTTTCTGTATAGAAACTCGGACTTGTGAATTGACCACATGTTCCATTCTTTTTCCATTCTTTTTCCCATTTGTGCTTTAGGTTTTCGAAGGTTTTACCCATGATTTGCATTGGTGGTCCCTGCTTCTGCAGGTGACCTTTGAAAGCTGGAGAGATCCTCCAGCGGAGTGCCAGGCAATAGAGATGGCCCGGCTGGGAAAATACAACGTTTGTAGGCCATGAGTGTTCTCTATACAGTTTATAGGCCATTTAGGCTGGCCATTTGTCGCCTATGTTCATCATGAAGTTTGTCCATAGATGAAATTACAATGAAGAAATGGATTTTCTGATGAGACCTTTGAATACTAATGTAAATTTGGTCAATTTTGGCCATGTCCATGGAATGACAGAGCGCTGTAAATTGAATCAAGAGTAGCACTACAGGCAGAATTGCTTTAGGAAAGCAACACTGGCACGTTCTGCCCCCAACCTTGGAGAAACAGGCACCAAATGCCATGCCAAGCGCGTTCATCGCGGCTAGCATGGTGAGTTGGGGCGCTGAGTTCGAACCATTTTGTGGGGGAGAGCCATATGGTTTAATTCACAAAAAATTAGGGTCTCCTTACTACTCATCATACTGATTTAACATGTTTTAACCATATTTTCCCATATGAATCAGTGGAGCCATGGTTTAATTCATAAATGTTACTGATTTTCCAAACATTTCACCCATCAACTCACCCAGTAGCTACGAACAAAACCCTCAGTGGATCCCAACCGTCCGGTGGCCGGTCGCCGAGGCTTGGACAGCAGCAAGTGGATCACCTTGCGACCGAGCTTCAGACCTGGGACCGGCACTCAGATGTTGATTTTTGATAGGTTTTTTCAATGTATAGCCCCATATTTAATGGGAAAATAACTCTGGTTTCCGGTTAAAATTTTCCCTTAAACCAATCCATTGTTTTTTTGCAAAATTCATCTATAAATTGGGAATTAAAGCAATATGTGGGTTATTTTGCGTATTTTTGGGAAATCAAGTCATGCTCCATTTATGGTCCAAAATTGCAAATGATGTTTGGAGATGTTTGGAGTCGTTGGGAGTTGATCTGAAAGGAAACAATGGATCAGAGTTTATGTGAGTTTACGTAACTCTGCTGGACTGAACATTTTTTCTTGATAGTTGAGAAACTTTAAAGCATGGATAATCCTGTGTTCACCAGTCAAAATGGTTGTTGGTAGCCACTCCTTCCAGATGTGACATGTAGTGTATCAAACCCCTGGCTCAGCGTTGCTCAGGCACAAATGGCGCATTTGTGGCATGCCAGGACGAATGTCAGAATATGGTGTTGTCGTGATTTTTGCCAAGAACAACATATTGATGGGTTGAGGTTTGATTCATCCGAAACTACAGGTTTGATCCCGATATAAAAGAGGGATGAAGATGGATGAGCTGCTTTAGCTGCTTTGTATGACATGGATGCCCGAAAGCCTTCTTCGGAGGAGGGGTCAGCCCCGTGTAGACTTGGCTAAGCAAGCCAAAATGCAGGATATCTTCTGCTGAAATCTTCTAGGATACGTGTTTTGAATCTATACATACATCAATGTTGCTAGTATCCCCAAGACCGCCAAGCTTTCCATCGTTTTTTTTCTACGTGATCCAGCCATGGGGCAGCTGCGCTTTGTGGCACGCAGGAGATGTCGTCAAGCGAGATCTGGGTCTGGGTGGAAGGCTTGAAGCGACTGTGTCACTTGGCGAGGCAGAGATGGTGATGCAAATGACCAGGGAGCCTTGACCACCTTGGGCTATTTGTCATTTGTTTGTCGGGTGAATTTACCCATGCAAGATATAAGATATATCAATATATATATATATCAATATATATATATATCAATATATATATATATATCAATATATATATATATCAATATATATATATATCAAGATATATCAAGATATATCAAGATATATCAAGATAAATATATATATATACTATATATACAGCCTTAAGATTGGTCATGTGGTATGACTTAGCTACATTGGTGATTTTTCGTTGATTCGAATGCTTTTTCCTGCACCGAAAAAAAGCGAGGCTTGGCGCCTGGGCGGAGGCCAGTTTAAGTCCTGGCATTCTGGGTGGATGAGAAGGGGAACACCCCAGTCATGATGTTTTTATTGGTGATTTTTGGAACTACCCCAGAATGAGCCAATGTTTTCAGGTTGGTGAATTTTGAAGTGGTTGATAGCTGATAGAGATATATGATTATAAATTTACACATATGAATATATAATATTATATACACATTCTCACAAGAAATTGGACCCACACCATTTGCAAAAGGATTCTTTTTCTTTTCACTTGGAGTTTCAAAAAACCGGGACCATCACCAGCCCTTTTCTATCCTTTCACCATGTCATGACAGGAGGATGGATCGGCTTGGGAGGCCAAAGTCAGCAGCCACTGGATGGTCATGACATGGTCATCGGGTTTGGCCGTGTAACTTGATCCCTGGAAGATTCCTGGAGAATTTGGGGAGGATAGGTTAGGATTCACTGGTTATGGCATGTTATGGCACAATTGAGACCTCGGCAGGATGAAGATCCACATGTGACACAGGAATCCTAGGATTGGGACATCCGCATCCCTCGTCTTCTGGGCATTTGGACACTTAATGCACATATCTTTTGGTAGGTGATTGCCCATATATAGAGGGAGACATTTGGTTACTTGCCATCCCATCATTATTGTTTATCTTCTCATCACCATTACCGTATTTCGCATATACAATACACGCATGATATCCCACAGCAATCTCACTGAAATCTCCAGACCTACCCCACCTTTCACCTTTCCACAGCATCGGAGGTGGAGCTTTCACTCTTCGTGGCACCCAGGGATCCCTGCGTGCTGGTGGACGGCGTTCCTGCCTCGTCTTGGGATAGGAGTGTCTCCGCTTCACCTTGGGCTGGGTCACCAGGTGCTGGAAACTAAGAGAAACCAAACACAAAAAAGGTTCCGCAAGTGTACCAACTTGATCTTCTCGATCAAACTATCGAATAAGTTTCAGGACAATGACGTCATGGACTCATTGACATGACAGGTCAGAGGCTCTTCCAGACACATCCTCAGTACCTTGGCAGAGTGGAGGTGCTGAAGTGTGGGGGGAGAGATTGGATTTCTCAGCTGCAGAAGCAGATGTCCTTGAGATATCCTGAGATATCTTCAGATGTTTGCAACCGAGTCTCATTTGGCTATGGATCAGAAGCATGAAAACGTCTGTTACCCTTTAATTGACATCAGAATAGGTGCTGACTAAATAGATCACGAAAGGTAGCCTCCTAGCGGGCTACCTTGAGTTTTACTTTGCGAAGCAAAGGGGGGGGCTGGACCCCTTATCCCTGAACGACCAGGAGAAAGGCCCCCCCCTCAAAGGGAACTCGCCATATGCCTGGTGAGTCTCTTCACGCAGCAGCCCCTTCGCAGTGTCTCGTCATCATCACCACCACCACCACCATCATCATCATCATCCTCCTCCTCCTCCTCATCACCATCATCATTCGACTTGCAATTCGGATTTTTCGACATCCATTTTCCAAGTACCCAACGGTGCGATGAAAGTGACAGGTTCGAGCATCCATAGGTACCGCAAAAAGAGACATTGGAGTTTGTGCTAACACTGACCGTGTTTTTTTTCCCCGCACGATGCGTGTGTCTGACAATGTATACCTCCAAATGGCTATTTAAATGGACTAAGTGATGAGCAACCATGGACATCGTGGGGTGCTCTCTTTTCGGATCCAGATATCTCCGCTCTGCTCTGAATGTCCAGTTCCATGCTCCCCCCCAAGTGAACTCTCGTCACATGCCTTGTGCGTCTCTTCACGCAGCAGCCCCTTCGCAGTGTCTCATCATCAGCATCATCGTCATCATCCTCATCATCATCATCATCATCACCATCATCATCATCATCATCATCATCACCATCATCATCATCATCATCATTCGACTTGCAATTCGGATTTTTCGACATCCATTTGCCCCGTACCCAACGGTGCGATGAAAGTGACAGGTTCGAGCATCCATAGGTACCGCAAAAGCGACTTTGGGGTTTGTGCTAACACTGACGGTGTTTTTTTTCCCCGCACGATGCGTGTGTCAGACAATATACCTCCAAATGGCTCTTTAAATAGACTAAGTGATGATCAACCATGGCAATCGTGGGGTGCCCTCTTTTCGGATCCAGATATCTCCGTTCAGCTATGAATGTCCAGTTTCATGCCCGTCCACGGTTCATGAACCACCCAAGCTGGAGTCACATCACAACGACAGTCAGAGTTATAACGTCTGACACAACTACCTTTCGTGTCACCCCTTCTCAAGTGTTTATCATTGTTTATCCCCTTATATGGTGTAATAGGTTCTGGCCATCCAAGTTCATCCAAGTTCAGAAATTCAGCAGATCTGTTGCCAGCGCCTCCAAGGAGCTACTTGACGCAATGGAGCTGCAGCATGCAGGATGGCACCACGGCCGTGAGCCAAGGCCTCATCGATGGTGCGGGACTCGCCAGCTCGGTGTATATGAGGAATTGGCTGCGCAAACAGGGTCTGGTTTACTTTAGAAGATTGCCACCCAACTTCCCAAAATCGAACGATTTACTAATCAACAACATCTCAAACCATCTTAAAAAGGGTCAAAATGCTGATCGCAAGGTCCCAAGCAACTGGTTTTCCACCGCCGCGCAGGCGCGGTGTCCTACTCGGGGACCGTGGCGCTGCTGCGGTGCCGCTTTGCATCCGCACCGAGTCGAAGTCAGCCGGTGACGTTTGGGTGCCGAGGTTTTTGCACTTGAGATGGGGATGTTTTTTTTCCATGTTTTACTATATTGTCCCTGGAAAAGAATGTAATAGATCTTGCATGATCTTGCCATTTTTAGCATCCAAGTGATGGCATGTAAGATGATGTTAAATTGTTGGGGACCGCTTCAAGACATATATTTAGATGATTTCAAAATCTTTCGATTTTTTGGGCATAGACATGGTGTTAGTATGTGGGTAAAAGCTGCAGATTCATCCAAGAGAAGGGACGTCTGGATGACGAATATTGGTTCATCCCTAAAAGTGGATGATGGAGTGGACCTCTCAACAAGTAGTCAACTCCAAAGGCTTATCCCAGCTGGTGCAGTTTATCTTGGGTTCCAGGATGCCATCTAGCCTGGCCATGGGACATCGTTTCAATCATTCGGAAAATTGGGGAAAAATGGGGATGACAATCCCAAGTAACAACGAGATTTTGGGATGTGGGATGTGGGATGGGTCAAAACTACCAATGAGTTGGGTTGATCCCATGAACTTTTATAGTGCTCAGTGTTTCAAACCACTAGACCCAATATTGCTTTCAGGGGAATCAGGTCCTTCATCCTTAATTCATTCACTGGAAAGTTCCCAGTGAGGTTGACAGTCTCTTCAACTGTCGAAGCTTTGAGAGCTGCTGGATGGTCGTTGTCAGGACTGTCTTGCGGAACAGTTGTTGGATACAGAAAATCTGTGAATCTGACTTGCTGAGCTAAGGGGTCGTGCCGAGAATTTCTTTCTTACAACTTCCTGATTTTCATTGCCTGGTCATTCGCAGTCATGAACTTTTCAGATGCACCACGATGCACGGCGGCGATTGTCGCCATTCAGACAGCTTGTGGGACACCACTTCTTGTATCCCAGATTTGCTGATGGGGGAATTTACAGAGGTGCCATCCCATGGCATCCCATTGCATCCCCATATTTGGATGGAACATGATGGAACCAGCCAGCTGCCATAGCTGGCTTCCCTGTAGAGAAACCCTCCCGATCCGATGCACAGGACTCCGACTTTGTCCTTTCCAGCCACTGCCAGCTGGGATCCGACAGCCGTGGGCAGCTGGAACTGCGGTAGAACGTTAGGATTGTAATATATAAGTTCAGTGTGTATACATAGTTCTATGATGTTCTATGAATTTCGTAGTTTCAATATGTTTCAATGTTCTTGTCATGATTATCAACTATATCATACTATATCTATATATATGTTCTATCTATATTTTGTAGTTTCAAGTCTCACGTATATCAATCCAATCAAGCCATCTTTGGACAACTCCTGTTCGCCCAGCATGTTTCACCTCAGGCCGTTCCTACTCCTGGGCCCTCACGGTCGCCCTATGCGTCTGGGGGCACGTCACGTGTCGTTCGATTTTCATCCCTGGGAGAAGCGGGCAAAGCAACTTCCACCTATGGGAAAATCTATCACTATGGCTGATTCCAATGATCCAATTCCATATATTCCATCCAATGAAACCATGAACCAAACAGAACCAAACAGTAGAAGAAATCCGTACTGGTACCATGTTTTGCAAGCTGCTCACTTGAGAGAGGTTGAGTTGGTACCTTGGATGTTCCACGGAGTTTGAACATTGATTTCCACTGCATTATCGCCTTTCTGAGACTTCTGAGTCATCTCTTGAATGTTTCATTGTCGTAGTTATTTGACAGCGATTCAAACTTGGCAAGGGCGTTGAATGCAAAGTGTCATGTCATTTCATGTCTTAAATGATCTTAAATGGTTAATTTGTCATCAATTCCTGAGCAGTTTGACACGTTGACGAAGGCGGAAACTGGTGGTGTGCAGCGAGGTGCTGTATGGCTTGCCACTTGGCACCGATCCGTGGCTGGGAAAGTTGTGCGGCCTCTATTGAAAATGGCGATCCGAAATAATATCATTCAATAGCTTATGATGGCTGAAATAGTGATACCACGTGATACCCATGTGATGAAATAATTCAGATAGTATCAGCATCATTCAGAAGGAGTTCCAACTTAGATGTGATGCATTGTGATGCTGATGAAATGTAATGAAATGGTGATAACCCCTATGAAGCCATGCCGCAAGATCTTTCGCTCAGGAAGGGCACCTACAAGTCTGCGTTGGTGCGGCATTGGTTGGAATATCATCGGCCTGGATCCTAAGATTTTTCGGGGCCGTGTCCACTGGTGTGCTCTGATGCTTGGCATAGATTCATATCACGTGCTGGTCACACCACCATTAATAGGATTTCTTGATATTTTTTAACCATATTCATGAGAAACCGGAAGCCCCCGCAACTGGTGATTGGACGACCATACACTACATACATGGTACGTTGTTTTGATCTCGCCCCCCCCAAAACGTCACGACATTCGGAACTAAAGCCAATACGGACATGGTTTTTGCATCTCAATCACCCCACAATGCCCCACAAGACTCTTGTGGCACCTCACGATCTGATCCCTGACTGCTTGATTTCGTATAGCCTCCGGTAAACTAACATGGCCATTTATAGTGGATTTTCCCATTGAAAATGGTGATTTTCCATAGTTATGTAAACATTTACCAGAGCCTACTGAAGTTGATCTGAGGATTCTGAGGATGGATTGAATCCCTCAACAAGTCGTTTTCAGAGTAGCCATTCTCACTCGATATACTCAATGAGGTTGATCGGTGTGGACCACTTCGTCATCTATGACCGGGTACGCCTCCGAAGGGGAACTGGGGTGCTTGTCTGTCAGGAAAGGCATCCTGCCAAAACACAAAATGGATGGTGAAAGGCCAGTACAGTTGGCATCATCACCTAGAACTCCGTGGGATTCCTTGATTTGTTTCACAGACCGATTCCAAGTATATGTCAGAATGTTTTACGTCTTGCCCCCCAAAAACGGATGGTTTCAGGCTCAGGTGTCATACTTAGAATATCTTAGAATATCTAAACAGATAGACATGGCAAACTTGTGGGTCCATCGCCCATTGGAACCACATGTTTCACTCATATCCAAGTGGTCCTGAGATGTCCTGAGGACGGGTCTCTGGAAGTTGATGGTGTCCTTCAGCCCTACATCCTCAATGGCTATGCACCTCGATGGCATTCATCGAACGATTTTTTTTTCCACCTACGAATCCGATCGCCAGGCTAAATGAATCCAAATTGATGCCAAATTACCCTCTGGTAAACTAACAGTTCGCTATTGAACATGGCCATTTAGAGTGGTTTTTCCCATTAAATATGGTGATTTTCCATAGTTATGTAAACATTTACCAGAGGGTCTCATTTGTGCATGAATATGGCAACATGGCATTGCATTCTTTGTCTCCACTATGCTCAGTTTTCGGGGGCCCTTGAGTTGATGACAAGACGATGAAAACAAATGGATACAATGGATGAACGGGGACCCACTTCACCAGACTCTTGATGATTTTCATAATATGATCATTAGTTTTCATGATTCACAATGGTGCATGATTTCACCAGCATTGACCTTGGTATGTTGCAGTTCATCACGTCCATCATTGAGGTCACCTACTTCCCACGCTTCAGTTACTTCGCCTTATCAGAGCCAGGGAGCCCCGGGAATGGATGGCGAGAGTTTTTTGACCTGCGGATTTTGGCTGATTTTGGCCAGAGTTTTGAGATGAATGATGATTAGGTGTCCCAAGTGGCAAGCAGATTCTTGTGGCCTAGGATACTTGGAGCTTGGTGAAAACACTTAGACCTTCCATGTTCTGCTAATTAATCACACCATCGCGATGCTGGTTTGGAACATTTTGGAACATCACTGCAGCCATTGCCACCATATCAAGGCAAGTGTATTCATACGTTCCACCTATGGAATGGAAGTAAGGTTTGAATGCATCAGCGCCAAAACCACATCGGGGTTACGTTTTACCAGTCGCATGCGAGATGCTTCTCATTAAGAGTGTTGACTGCTGGTTCGTGGTTACCAATACAGCTTTTACATACAGCGGACCAGACTTGCCGAAACACTAGTACAGCACCCCTGTCGTCGCAAAGGTGTTTGGGGCCCAGCTCTTGATGCGTAGTTAGTGTAGCTGGCCTTGTGTGTGTGCCGCATGTTGGCAACACGCAACTGACTTTGAGGCATGGAGACTGAGAAGCCTGGCCGGATCTGGATGAACATTATATATATATATGTATTATATATATATATCATATCCAAACTGATCCAAACTGGATCTTCGTTTGACATATTTGTCCCAGACACGGCCCATGATTATATATTATATATTGGTTCTGGGCTGATGCAAACCTCCACATGTTTGTTCCCGTGTGGACAAAAACCCGTTTTGATCGTGAAAGTTACTGTATAATTAAGATATATGTTTGACATTCTATTGATGCACCCAGCTTCGAACTAAAGACGTTCACCCATTCTTCGCGAATGTCAGGTGGTTGGTGGAGATGTCGTCAGCGCAGGCAAACCCTATACCAACCGGGGTGGTGGATGGTGGAGCAAATCAAGTATGTTCTTGGGGGTTATATATGGTCGATCCCTTTTCTGTTGCGGTCTTCCAGTTGTTCTTCTTTCAGATCTTGCAGAGAGTGCTCTAGACAAAAGGTGTGTGATTAGATGGACCAAAAGGTATATCATAATATCATATAATATCAACTTTACACTAATTTTAGGTAGAATCATAATAACCCCCATCATATCCATAACAGATCTCTTTCAATGGGTTTCGGCCAGGTGACACTCGCAGATGCAACAGCCTTGACTCGGCACGGCTGGGAGCTGCTCTGCCAGGGACGCTGCCAGGAGGCCATCGAGGAGTTCTCCCGAGCCATCAAGCTGGACGAGAACTTCGCGGAAGCGTACAACAACCGGAGCATCGGCAAACAAATCGCAGGTGAGCAAGCCCCAAAATACCAACAACGCGTTGGAAGAATGTTATATATTGCTATGGGCCATGGGGGTAATACATGGTAATACTATGATCTACATTGTGTACCGATATGTAGCGTTGATATTGGTGGATATTTGGGGGACTATTGGTGATATTTGGTGATTATCATAATCCATGAGCTGCGAACCTCTATAACAACACTAGTTGTCATGGGGTGGTTATACCATGTTATACCAATAAACATTATTTCACAGGCGAAGATGCTGCAGACGATGCAAGCGTGGCAGATGCGTTGACGATGCATGACGCTGAAGCACAGATCAAGCTGCGACGGCAGCGGAAGTGGATGTGTGTCGGCTACAACGCGCGGGGAGAACCTGAAGGTGAGAAAATAGCAGCAGATGCAGACTTTCTGATCTCCTTTGCGAGCCCGGACAGAGATGAAAACAATCGGATCCTCCAGGAACTCAAGACGGGAGTCTACTATGATGGGAGTCTTCGCCTCTTGCCGTAAAACTTGATAGTGGGTTTTGAACACAGTTTTCACTTCCACATGCCACGAAGTGTTGTCTGAGTGCATGAGGACCTGTGACCTTCTGCACCGACAAGTCACTTGGGATGGGGCTGCACATCAACGAAGGGCAAGATATGAAGCGCTGGAACCCCATTTTTGCTGATTTAGATCAGCCCAGGCAGCCTGGAGAATATCCTCCATGGTTCAAGCATTACAAAAAGGCCGCGGAAAGAACGAGACATGGACTCCTCATTTTGCAGCTAACCGATTCTTATTTGAAGCTCCTGAGATGAGTTGGCGAGCTGTTTTCTGTGCCAATTTGCGTGACTAGGGAATATTGGGGGATGTGATGATGTGACAGGATTTGAATGTGATTTGTTTGATGCTGTTCATTGAGTTTTTCAGGTCCAAAGCCTGCCGGTGGGAGTTTGGCTACGTGCGAAAGCCCGAGCTTGTGCACGTCTATGTGCCTGGTGGTGACGCGTCTCCTGGTAGAATCGTCAAATGGGAGGAGCTGATGGATGATGCGGAGCTATGCAGGCAACCCTTCCGAGAGGCTTTGAATCACATGTTTCCAGCCAACCTGGATGCAGAAGATCCCTCCAAGGATGCAACCTCAGGCACCTTGATGCGACTCGAGAAGATGGCAGAGACTGCAGAGGAACAGGAACACCAGGCGTGGTGCGAGCTGCCTTTTCGACAATTGGCTTACAGCTTTGCCAAAAAATCATTCGCAGAGAACAGTGCAAAGGCGATGGCTAGTGCACATGAACTGCTTCTAGTCTACCTCCAGACCGGCTTTGCAGCCAGGGCCAAAAACCTTGGAAAGGATTTGTTGGAGACAATGGAGAGGACGATACCCCAAGGGCCCGCAGTAGCAACCCTTCTAACACATTTGAGCAATGCCCATGGAAAATTAGGTGAATACAGCCAACAGAAGGACCTGCTCGAGCGTGCTTTGAAAATCAAGGAGCGGCACTACGGGAAAGAACATCCCTCAGTAGCAGTTACTTTGACCAATTTGGCAAGTGCGCATGGAAGCTTAGGCGAATACAGCCAACAGAAGGACCTGCTCGAGCGTGCTCTGAAAATCAAGGAGCAGCACTACGGGAAAGAACATCCTGAAGTCGCAGTTACTTTGACAAATTTGGGCAATGCTTCTGGAATCGTGGGCGACTACGGGCTGAAGAAGGACCTGCTCGAGCGCGCGCTGAAGATCAAAGAGCAGCAGTACGGGAAAGAACATCCTGAGGTAGCCATTATTTTGACAAGTTTGGGCAATGCGCATGGAAGCTTAGGCCACTACAGGCTGAAGAAGGACCTGCTCGAGCGTGCGCTGAAAATCAACGAGCAGCACTACGGGAAAGAACATCCTGAAGTCGCAGTTACTTTGATCAATTTGGGCAATGCTCATGGAATCATGGGCGACTACAGGCTGAAGAAGGACCTGCTCGAGCGCGCGCTGAAGATCAAGGAGCAGCACTACGGGAAAGAACATCTTGAAGTAGCAATTGCTTTAACAAATTTGGGCAATGCGCATGGAAGATTGGGCGACTACAGGCTGATGAAGGACATGCTGGAGCGTGCATTGAAGGTCACGGAGCAGCACTATGGGAAAGAACATCCCTTTGTAGCAATTCCTTTGACAAATTTGGGCAATGTGCATGGAGTCTTGGGGGACTATGGGCAACAGAAGGAACTGCTCGAGCGTGCTCTGAAAATCAGAGAGCAGCACTTAGGGAAAGAA
Source organism: Cladocopium goreaui (assembly GCA_947184155.2). Classification (NCBI taxonomy): domain Eukaryota; class Dinophyceae; order Suessiales; family Symbiodiniaceae; genus Cladocopium; species Cladocopium goreaui. The sequence continues at coordinate 467,665 of CAMXCT020002702.1, forward strand.
CATCCCGAAGTAGCAGATACTTTGACAAATTTGAGCAATTTTCATGGAAGCTTGGGCGACTACGGGCACCAGAAGGACCTGCTTGAGCGTGCGTTGAATGTCCTGGAGCAACACTACGGGAAAGAACATCCCAGAGTAGCAGTTACTTTGACAAATCTGGGCAACGCGCACGGAAGCTTGAGCAACTACAGGCTGAAGAAGGACCTGCTTGAGCGCGTGCTGAACATCAATGGCACTACGGGAAAGAACATCCTGAAGTAGCAGTTACTTTGATCAATTTGGGCAATGCTCATGGAAGCTTAGGCGAATACAGCCAACAGAAGGACCTGCTCGAGCGCGCGCTGAACATCAATGAGCAGCACTACGGGAAAGAACATCCTGAAGTAGCAGTTACTCTGTACAACCTCGGCCTTGCCTATCAAGATACGGGCGACTGTTCCCGGGCAAAGGAGTGTGTGGAGCGTGCTTTGAACATCTTTGTGCAGCACCGCCATCCATATGCAAATCGTGCAGAAACAGCTTTGCATGGCCTGGCGCAGCTTCCATTCCAGGGAGGCGTTGTTGGGGGCTCAGGACTGAGTCATGTGTTTGCCTACTATCGATCTCCATGCAGCTTCCTAAGTCCTACTTTTTCTTTGTGCAGCACCGCCATCCATATGCAAATCGTGCAGAAACAGCTTTGCATGGCCTGGCGCAGCTTCCATTCCAGGGAGGCGTTGTTGGGGGCTCAGGACTGAGTCATGTGTTTGCCTACTATCGATCTCCATGCAGCTTCCTAAGTCCTACTTTTTTTGTTTACGTCAAGCCATTTAGAGCCACCTCCAAAAACATTGGAAACTTGTCTGGGCAAATTCAGATTTCCTTTTTGCTGCATATGATATGACAAACAATTTGGCAATGCCGCGGACAACATCATGAATGAACTCCTGCAAGAAGGCAACGGATTCTGGTTTCTGATGGCTGTTTGCCAGCCCCAATCATACACAAGCGCGCCGTGTGAATCTTTCAAACCAGAAAGTGCTACTTGGCAGGCCATTGAGCCTTTTTGACAAAACAATCTGGTTCCAAACGGATTAAGAAGGGCAAGTTTCAAGCGGTCTTGAATTTAGATGAGTTTGGTACTCTTGCACTCCTGGACAATTTTATTGGCCCTTCCTTGGGAAAGTTCCTGCCTAACTCTACTGTAGGATGTTTGCTCCAGGAAATGCCAGCAAACCATTTGTGTGGCAATCAAAAGCAAGAAAACATGTCAAAATTAATCGAAATTATATCGACTGCGGTCATGTTGCATCCTGCTCGCCGCTAGCCGTAGGGACATCAGACTTTCTGACGTGTTGCGCGCTTACCGCACCGCAAACCACACCTGCTCAGAGACAGAGCAGCGGAAATGGACATCCAAATTCTCAGTGTGCGACTGTGCGCGTCATAGAGAACGCTTTGGCACTTCATTTGACATGTTTTGGTTACGGTTGGACAGAAATCTGGCTACATCATGCTACAGCTATGACCACAAGTGTTGAGTCCAAGGTGCAACGTGTCAAGACAAGAATGATGCAGATTTTCAGAAAGCGGAGGTGGGAGGGCCCGCCACAAAGTTTGGTTCAAGACATGTTTACACATTGAGGATGTGATTGGATGTAATGAAGCTATATGATATATATATATATTATATATATATAGATGATAGCATCATAGAAATAGTTATCAGAATGGTTTTAGGATGTTTTAGGACAAGAACATTCTCAGTATATATTTCTACTCACTGACAGAATTGAAGAGTTTGCACACTTGCATCTCCCCATTGCATCTTACAGTAACAATAGACCGGAAGTGTTGCAGTGCATTTTGATGCAAAATGCTTACAAAATCTTATAAACATTCTGAGGCGAAGCTGGGGCGTTGAACTTGATGTGGCAGATTCTGCTTTCTTTGACCCAAGACGCAGCCAGGCTTGGCTCCTAGAAGAGCTCCGATTCATGTGCCTTTTCGTCCCTGATTGCGGGCGCACAAGTTGTCAAAGCCGACTGACCATTGTCAGATCTCAAAGGGATCTTGGAACACGGGGTCCCCCTACTATTGTAGTTACTGGATGTGTTTCTGCAACAAGCGCAGGAATTTGACCCGGAAGGGGCGCTGCATAGTCTGTGCAGATGCTGAAATCGATTCCTACTCGTAGCAGCTTTGATGTCTCCGGCTGTGAGCCAGGGTCAGTTTTAATTTTAATTTTAGATCATGACCCTTTTTTGTGACGGCACTACTTGCCAAGGGAAACCACGGCTGGGAAGAAGAATTGGATTCACAAGACAGACAGTTGCCCGGTCAGGAAAATCGTGCGCCAGGATCTAGACACTGGTAACATGATTCAAAATGCAAGATTTTTTTTGCGGCACCGAGTGGTTTTTATAGGTCAACGTCCGTAAACTACTAATGATATGCCTGTCCTATCTGATCCCAGTGTGTCCCTAGCGAAGCTTGGAACCCAAGGCAGCACGATGCAGTCCACGCGAAGCTTGGTTTGCCATCTGCTGTCCGGGGCCTAAGATTGGCAGGTCATGTCTCTGATCCCTCAGTTTTTCGTACACATTGGAGCATCCCCTGCTGAGCCCCTCCAATGTCCCTCCAAGGTTTCAATCAAAAGACATGGGCTCAACATGGCCTAAACATGGACTTTTCTTCAAAGCTGGTGGCACATTTTAGATTGATATCTGATCCATATTCCCTCAATCTAGGTCATGGAAATTGCAATGCCAGCAAGCAGAGTGCAGGATTCCGCGGCTTGACATGCCACATGTGCCCTGAACTTCAATTGATTGGGTCTGACTTGCTATTTGATGTGCATTTCATTGGGCCACTGCTAGGCGGCACCAGATGCACAGGCATGTACCTCCGATTTTCACTGTTGGGGATATTTTTTCCGTACCTGACAGAGCTTCTTGGTGGCGTGTCCTCTTCCCCATTCACAGGAAAACCTACGTACCCTCCGGGAACTCAACATAGATATGCAATGATATGCAAAATGCATGAACGTGGCCCATTTATAGATGATTTATGTTTGAAACAGGGTGATCTTTCATAGCTTTGATATGCGACCAGAGGGTTGTGGCAGAGATGTGTTTTTTTCTTTTTATCGAGCGAACCACAGGTTGTTACCTTTATCGAGTCAAGAATTCTGACATACATGTTGCAATAGCGTATTCTTACATTGCACAGAACAGAACATTGACTGTGAATCATCTCTTGTTTTGTTGCCGGTAGGTACTGACAGGCCTCGAAAACTTGCGTAAGCTTGGACAAACTCCCAATTTGGCCTGACCCTGCCATTGCCTCCAGTGTAACGAAATCTTAAAATGTGTTTAAGTGTTGGATTTATCTTGTAGGATCATCAAACCTACCTGTTACAAGTTTGTGAATGTAATCAGGTTGATTTGCATGGAAGGTTTTTCCATCACAGGTTTGTTGGTCTTCGGTTCGAACATTTGAGGCTCCACCTCCATCAATTGCTGTGCAGGCTGCCTCTCATTGCCTCTTTATGCAACGTGGCTTAGCAGAATGGGCTAGGACCTCAGGAGAAAACTCGGTTCCTTTGAGGGTTGCATGGAGAATGCTTCAAATCAGGGGTTGGGAGAAAAGCAGGATGTTGTTGCACATCTAAATTGAGGTGAAAATTATGTCATGTGGGCTCATGAAACTAGTTGTGGGTGGTTCCCTGAGGCACCATGTTTTTTCTACACCGTGTATCACGAATACTGATGAATACTGTACCAGTGTACCAGAGTGGTTGGTGGTTTGGAGTATTTTGTTGAACTTTCAATCCTGATTTTGGAGTGCTCCAAGCCCTTCACTGATCAACACACCAAGTGGATACAAATTGGGGATGAGTGGCTGATGCTGTCGATGATAGAAGGAACAATATCCAAACAACCGGCAAAACAAAGACACTAGGCTGTTGTTGGTGAAGTATCCCAAATGTTGATTGGAGTTACAGCGCCCGTCACAAAAGGAAGCACCGCTTCGTGAGGTCTCCTTTCTACATTCCCCGGACGAATATCTTTCCAATGAGCGCGGCTTGCGGCATGTGGAAGAGGTGTTAGGCCAGGTGCCCCTGCAGAGATAGCCACTGTATGCCACTGGGGATACAAGGTTTCCAGTGGAGAAAAACCATCATTTTTTAGGGCATGTCACCAGTATCGATGGGGATAATGCCAACATCGGATTAATCAACCCTCCCCCCCTCCCAGAAGGTCAGAACTCTACCTTGTAGCTCATTTTCTTGATCCCCCTTAATAAGAAGCAACTCTGAACCATAAAACTTTGGATATGGCTTACGTCAATTAGATCTTAATAGAATTCCATTGGATTTGTTAAAATCTCATGGATCAGAAAGGTGGTTGATTAATCGGGGGCAAACCATGGTTATTATTAATGGGGGACATGGGCTCATGGGGGGTACCCTTTGGGAGCTATCCAAACTGATGATTTTTATAAAGATTTTAAATTAGAAATCGATCATTTGGGGAATAGTAATTTTTTGAATTTTTCAATGATCAACTTAAACCTTAAGTATAACAATGATGATTTAAAAAATGGTAAAAACAAATTGGAAATAAATAGAATTGGAAATAAAAATTGTTGGATAAAAAATTGATTTCAGCACTGGTGGTTTTTTAATCGGGGGGGTTTATTAATCCTGGGGGACCACCTTTTTTAAATTACAAAAAAAACATGGGCAAAGGGGGTTGATTAATACCGCGGGGATTATTAATCCTAACTTGACATTACAATCTGCAAGAATGGGATAATGGGCAAGCGTGGTATGCGTGGCTTGCAAACGTGCATGGGTCAGAATTCAAAAATGTATATACCCCATCCATCCTCACCCCAGCGATTGATAGGTCTTGTTTGCTTTGGGACTGACGTTTGACCCATACCGTACCTCTCGCAGTAGATCCCTGCTGCGAAAAGAACGGTGTTTCGGTGGGATCCTATTCCTATCAGCCAAGATGATATCGCTCAGACGTAGTGTGATAAGCGCAGAAATGAAGTGATTGTTCATAAATCTAATATAAATCCGACTTCCATAGTTTCTGGTTTCGGGTTTGCCACGTTTCCAGCAAGTAATGCAATCATCATTTAGGGGTTTTATCGAGTCGTATCATGCTATGCCCTCACTATTGAAGGTTGATACAATCCATTTATCATTCGGTTTAAGTTTACTACGCTATCGCCCCTCCGCATCCTTGAGAGGTTTCTTGAGACCTCTCAGAGAGAAAGGCCTGGCAGCTTTAGATGTCAGGGAAGCTCAGCTGGTGATGGAGATGTGATATCCTCAGCAATGGGGGATCAACAAGCCATAGGCAATCACCAACATATTGGTGCTTAACGAAGTTGTGTATAACCCCACCAACTGCGGATGATTTGCAAGAACCACCTCTGTTTGATAGGGGGGGTCTTGGTATTGTGGATCCCACATTGCGTTTGTTTATACGTTGGGTACAGGTGGTAACCGGACAAGCCAATCAGCTCCAGTGGGCCCTCAGGTCACGGCCATCTATTTCACCCGCTCTGCGGATCCCATTCCGCGCGGCCCGGCACGTTGGAAACCCAAGATGGGAAGCTGCGGATCCAGTGCCGTGGGGAAGGCTGTGACTCTGCACAAAAGTTTCAGATAATGGAGGCAAACAGAATCAGAAAATCGTAGGAACATCTATGAAAATATGAAAATCTGCTTGGAGAAAGAGTGTCGCTCTGAATCCCAAGCCTGGACGATGGTGCTGTTGAGATGTAGATGGGATTCCTGATCACATCGATAGCGCATTTGCAGGTCCCTCCCCATACCTCTTCGGTCGCTACGTATATCGTGCCTCGGTAGGGGCGCCAAAATCTCACGGTGGCTGGGGTCAAGCGATTTCAGTGACAGCGAATGTATGCATGTAGAAAAGTGAGCGCACTAAGACTAAGTCATCCCTCATCAGCCCATCTAGTCTTCTTTGATTTCCAGAAGAAAGTTGACGCAGATATCCGGATATGTCATTGTTTGATACGTTGTTAGGTTGTTGTTTTTAGTTGCCTTCTTGACGGACCATATGTGCCCTTTTGATTGAATGGTTTCTGTAGTGATTTGGATCCACCCCTTTCCCCCATGGTGGCTTCGCTCCCAAGCGTTTGGCCAGAAGCCCCTCCAACTGCGGAACTGGGGAAGCCCAGCCAGAAACTCAGGGCTGTCGACACTTCAGACCATTGGGACATCCCATATCATCCAGCTTGGAGTAGATGTACCTTCTCTTTGGAGATGGACGTGGAATCTGTGGACAAATTGTTTGCAGATCTTCATCTTCAGTATATGAAGCGACAGTTTGAATCTCCAATGCTCCAAGCATCTTCCATGCCATAGCGGCATAGCGTGTTCCCCTTAGGTTGATCGTTGACCCCGGTTCTCCAACTCAGGTTGCTGGCTTTCTGAACCGTTTCGGTTCGCCATTGGTGGTTCCTGATCGGGTCGGGTAGCTGGATGGGACGTTCCGAATGGAGACTTTTCCAACACTGAACCATATTGGATCCTCCTAGATTATTAACATTTATTAACTATAGATTTAATATTGACATCTATATAGATCATCTAATATATGAAACGTGATGAAACAAACATGAAAGACGACACAGCGTGGACACATGGAATTCTGGACAATCTTTAAAAAATTAGGCAGCCCCGTTTTAGAGGTTCATTGGAAAACTCACAGAGGTCTTTGAATGACTTCAGGACATAGAATGTGTGCCTCACCGACAGGTGGGTGACCTGGTTTCCGCCCATTATGCGCGACCCTCCGCCGGCACGTAGCTTCCCCAAGCCTGGTGGTGGGGATACCAATGGACCAACAAACCATTTGGGGATTATTTTTGGGGTCTGATAACTTGACCTATGACCAACAAACCATCCCATAGCCAATACAGGGAGCTGGGAACAACATGAAGCATGAATGGGTTCATTAGGTCATTGAGGGATGTAAGATATATAAGTTGCAGCGTACAGTATCAGGATGAAATGACGAATGCCCGCAAAGCTTTCGCCAGTCTTGGGTGCGCAGGCACATGTGAATGAAACAAATAGCGTCGATTGAACACCCATTTGATGGCAGTTTTCTTTTTTTGTTGTGGTAGTGCCGCTAACTGGCCGTGTCGAGAGGATGGTTTTCTTATGTTTTCTTCATTCAAGTGGACTGATATGTTGATCTCAGGTGGAATCAGTTTGTGTTTTTCCCCTGTACCTTCTGGTGATGAATTTGTAAACATGGGATGTTGGCTGTTTGTTTTTCCACCTGTTGACAGACCTGGTGGCTACGAATTTCGACCCCCGGCCTTTGTTGTATCACCCAGGTTCTTTTTGGATGATGTGCCCATGAACTTCTTTCGTGCCAACCACTATGGCGAGGCGCCAGCTCCAGCCCTGTTGGTGATTTCTGATAAGTGGATCTCTCCGTGCCACTACTGCTACATGTAGAATGTAAAGGACTAATGTAAAGAACTATGGGGTATGGGTCAATATTTTAGAGATTTTTACAGACTTTGGGACCCATCACCGTGAAGAAATCGGACCAACTGTCTTATTGTTTGGAACCTCACTCTGGACTCATATCCAATATGACAGTGGTAAAGTCCAACGGGGCAGACAAAACCGCGACAAATCGTTGTTTTTATTTCATCAGCTTTTGTGACGTTGATCTCTTGACACGAATGGCAGTACAACAGCACCGCCCCCAATCCACCACCAACAGCCGACGGGCGTGGCCAGAGCTAGGCCTTTCATGTGCGGCCCACCATTGAGGAAGACGATGTGCCAGTGAAGGACCTGGCTTTGGCCGAAGGATTGGAGGAATTGGGGTCAATTCAATCATCATCCGAGAATATGCTAATTGGGCATGGTTTATGATGTTTATGGCATTGTGGATCCCACATTGGGAAACAGATGGAAACAGATTGTTTGTCATTTTAGGACTTTAGGATGACGTCATCCAGCTTCCCGGGGGGGTACACTGTACACTTGAGATTCTTGAGATCATAGCTGTGCTACCTTTCAGGTGGGGACCCTGACCGGTTGCAGCATTTTTTTGCCCAGGATGAAAGCATCCTTTGGGCGGAGGAGGCCGGCTGCCTACCGGATTTCGAAGGTTGATACGATGGGGATATGTATTGGGGGTGTGAATTATTCGTTGGTGTTTACCGTATTGAACGACATGTTGGCTTGAAAAAATGTAGATTTACTGCGTTATTGGGGCACTGATTGGCCGTGTGATGAAGCTGGGGCGGCAACTTGCACAGATGCAAGTCTCACGTACCTGCTTTTACCCAGAGTTTCCACAAACTAGGTTCCAGGATTCACAATACTCTTGGATACTTTTGGGTTCATTGACCAAATGTCAGAGCAAAGATTCTGACATCATCACTGTTTTTGTAGGGTTTAATATGGGTTTGTTTGAACATGGGGGCACCTCATATCCACTTGTTACTCATCATTGCCTCGCTGAATATTGCCATGTTTGGAAATGTTTGGGGGTTTTGAGACCCAGGGGTGTGTGTTTTCATATGTTTTCATGCCATACTCCTACCATATGTATCCATATGTTTCCCTCTTCCCTTCCCAGGCAATGTCTGGCTTGAACTTGGAGCCTTTGCCTCCTGGCCCTGAGCCACCCAGCTGACGAAAAGGCCATCTCCGCCGACGACTTCAACCAGGAAGCCCTGCAGCAAACATGTGGAGACCCTGCTGCTGAGTATTTGAGTAATAGCAGATATCGAGTATCCAATGTTCTGTCGTCATGTCGTAACCAATAAAACATTAGTTGGAAAACGATGTGTAAATTGATATGATCTCCATGAACCTCCGAATCCATCATTGCCGGAATTCTGAGGCATCTTAAGAGTCTACAATTCTGGAAGCATTGGTGATTTCCGCCACCTAAAAGGAGGTGAAATGCAGCAAAGGTTTAGGCAAACCTTTTCATCTAAGCTAGCGCACGTCCCTCTCAGTGAATTTACCTATGAATACCTATGATGCATTGACTACCACCCCGCATGACCGGACAGTCGGTTCCTTAGATTGCCAAGTAGGTGCCCCAAAAATGAGAACTAGCACAAAGATGCACAAATTGCACAAAGCACATATTGGCCTAGATCCTGCACCAGCTTGGATGCAAGCATATCTCAAGCCTTGGGGACACGATCCGGGCCTAGAAAACATCTGTGTCAACAGTTTGGAATGTGGGGTTGTCTCAAAATTTGGAAGCCTTCAAAATCCCATGTTTTAGAAAATCATTGTCCGTAGTGGAACTGGAATGGCCATTTCGGGACACTTTGGGGACGTATGACATAGCCATTTTTTGAGACAAACCCGTATCATTCATCCTTCGAATGTTGGCCCGTTGGCCAGCGTCCAATTTTTGTATTGCTGGCGATGCATCCGTTCAAATTACCAGCGATTAATATCGATACATGATACCAAATATGGCCATAGAATCTTTCATTTGGTGAATATCTCCAACTTCTGGTTGATGATAGAGGGTTATACCATGTTATACCTCCCATTGGTTGGTTGATTCATGGCGAGGTGTTAACCATCACCCCTTCACGACCTGGTGGCTAGACCTGGACCTCATCCGCAGCTGCCGTGGAACACCAGGAGGGGAAAATCTGGTCCGATGTTTGGTGCTACAAACCATCCAGTTTCTGGTTCAGAGTTTCCCTTTAAACATTAAGTATAGAACTTATAGAACCAATCCATTGACGGTTTTTGGTTGCAACATGAGCTTTCAACCTTTTTTCTGTTGGAGGATGCTGCAGCAGGAGCCACAAGAACCATCAAAAACCATGATAGCTGCGTGGTAGTTGATGCATAGATTCTCAAAAATGGGCAGAGATGATATTGCTGTGCAGGTGTAGCTGCTTCGCGCCCCTGGGCCAAGTCGGTCGTGATGGTGAGGAAGGTGGGGTGGAGGCTACTTAAATCTCCAGTGTGTGCGCGTATGCGTTTGCATGCTTGTCATGGCAAGTTGTGGAAGTTGTTTTGAACCAAAATATCGGTTTGTCCAAAAAAATGGTGAAAAAACGAAACGTCTATTTAGCTTAAAATATGCCTATTCTTGAATGCCCATAAATTGGTTTGGTGAACATGATCTCTCCGATAGTTGGGTGATGTACCAAAAAATGCGTCTTCAAAGACTTGACATAGTGCAAAGGGGCCCAGGTCCCAAAGTAGTGCAAGTTGTAGCCCTCTCAAAGAGGTTCCCTGATGTACTCGTAGTGGAAGTCTTCTATCCTTATGAGTTGCCAAACATCATGGCAGCTGCTGACCAACCAGCCAAACTTTGACTTCAACAAGCCATTTGTGCTCTCAAATCTCTCCCGACCTCCCTTACCAGCTGCTGTGAAGCAGCCTTCTCCCATCTAGCGATCAGCATGTTTGGCTTCAAGCAGGTGGAGAACCTGGAGGATGGCAGCGAGCTTGAGGCTGATGTTTCTATTCAAATGAAACGGTCCACGTTGAAGAAGACGGCTGTAGCACTGGCAACTGCGATGGTCGTTTGTGTTGGCATTTTCGCCTTGTCAACGAATGGCTTCAGCCGCAGCTGCAGCAATGTTGGAGCTTTGCAAGGCAAGTCTTCTTTGGACCTTAGTTCCGCCATCCGCAGCACTAGTGAAAAACTGATCCAGGCAACCAAGAACAACCAAACTCTGGCTGATGAGACTGTGCTGAAGGCCATGGTGAAGGCAGGTCGCAAGGTTCAGGACCATTGGGAGAAGCACCACATCCGTAAATTGGACACTCTTATGACCATCAGAAGGGTGAAAGGATTCCGCCAAAGACAAAAGGCCAAACTTGCTGGAATGGCAGAATGCTCCTTCAACATCTTGGAGGCATTTGTCTCAGTGGTGGGTATGGGTGATGACATCAATGCCATCATTCGCACTTGCCCTGCACCTCGTGATGGTGAGTCTGAGTTGGCTTGCCAGGTAAACGGTGCCATCCTGGGTGCTTGGGTGGGCAACCTTGCTGCCAAGCTGGCCTTGGCAGCTTCAGATTGTGCCTTGAGCCTCAACGTGGATGCCATTTGCTCTGCTGGTGTCGCAGGCTTGGTGTCAGCCATGGGAGAGATTGCAGCTGGAGCTTCTTTGGGTGTGGCCTGTTCCGGAACTCCGCCACAACTGAGCACCACCAAGGTCAGTGTCCTGGGAGATCAGACCGTCCGGGACAGCCGACGTTTGCTGATTGGAGAAGGCGCTGTCGGCAATGGTGTGCAGTGTGGTGTGGATGTGGGCATGGTGGCAGCCAACATTGCAAACATGGGTCTTGCCATCAACAAGGCCGTGAATGTGAACAAGTGCAAAGCGAGCACCTTTCGCTCACCATTGAACGTGTTCAAGGGCATCCCAGAGACACTTTGCACCATTGACATTGGTGGTGCTGTGGCGTACATCGGTGAGGTTGTTACCTTCATCAATCTCATTGTGGTTCACTGTAAGGACTGAATGGGACTGAGCACGGCCTTTTTCCGCTGCCAAAGTTTCTTCTCGTTTATCGTTGCCTCTCTGAAGTTTTTGTTTAATCCTGGAGCATCCTGGAACACTCTTCATCAGGCACTGTTGAGCTTGTTCTGTCTAGAGATGCTGACATGGAAACCCTATATGCCAAGCACAAACACTGAGTTATTGTAACTATTGAATGATAAATGATAACAGACACTGTTGGTGATGTTGGCTCTGTTCTGTCTTCTTTGCCTTCAACTGTCTCAAGATCTTGAGACGGGGTGCAGCATCGTATTTTCGGCCAGGACTTTCTGGATGTCAACGCACTTTGTGCTGGCTCCATAGCTGCGATCACCACGGGTGCAGCGGCCATTGTGCCCTACGGCGCAGCAGTGCACGCGGCCTGCGCGAACAACCATTTCTTGAAGACACCCAAGAGTCAAGCACAGCTTTCGAAATTGTGGTATTCCCCAGGCTATGATCCTGTGTCAGGCTTGCGTCGACGCTTGACGGAGGAGGAGACGGCTGCTAAGCAACCCTTGAAGGAAAGCTTGTCTCAGATCGCGGCGAACCGTGAGACTTTGGAGGAGCTGAAGAAGGCGACGGATGTTCCCAAGCCGGGCAGCACAGAGGCAGACATGGAGACTCTCTTGAACCTCATGGGCGGAGAGGACAAGGCGCGTGCCGCCTGGCCATTTGAATGCTAGGTCACGTTCAGAGCCGTGAGGACGGCTTTTCTATGTGTGGCCTATTCAAATCGTGTGGTCAGATAGTGTCAGAAGATGAAATCCAACTGACGCATCGCGAATCACAATTAATTTGAGTATACTTGGATGTATAGGATATATTTACTTGATTTATTTTGACTTAGTTTCTATCAGCTCAACAGCTGATAACAACTGTTGGTGCTAGGTCAACATGACCTAACTACCTGAATCATGAAGGATTCGGGTAGGCTGTGTAATTACTGGGGTTGCTTCAGCTGACTTGACGACAATCCATGTCGAATGGTACAGGCAATACCCTGCAGATTGTGGCCTTTGCAGCTCCAAAAAGAGCTGCGACATCCACATTCCTGTCCATAGTGAACGGGCGGAAAAACATTCGCATACACATTACGGCATGTTTTGTTATGGGCGTTGTTGTTTGTGCTGTTGGCACATGAACAGTCTCGGATTGAATCAATCCACCCATTCTTCACCAAGCCTAAATTAAATGGCTGTCAAACTATCAGCAATGTTTTTTTTGCCCATCAACACGGTAGTTTAGCCAACAAAACAATTGGGATTTGATTGAGCATGCAGTTCAGACAAGTTTGAGGTTGTTGTTTTGTCTTTTCCGTGACAGCATGACAATCGCAGGTGATGATGTGCATCAAACCCAAAGTTGTTTTTTCTTATGGTTTTGTGGCAGAATTGAGTTGCAAGGACTGAACAAAGTGATTGTCTTCTCATCACTGGATTTTTGAGTTCAATTGTCTTATTGGGTAGCGTTGGGTGTGGAAAGTTACTGTAAGATATGTTCTTGGAACTTCTTGCATATCCTCTTGGGATACCCTCTTGATGCTACCCGACCTTCGACCCAAGAGCATGCTCCTCGAAAATCTCGAAACAATTTGACTTGAACAAGCCATTTGTGCTCTCAAATCTCTCCCGACCTCCCTTACCAGCTGCTGTGAAGCGCCCTTCTCCCATCTAACGATCAGCATGTCTGGCTTCAAGCAGGTGGAGAACCTGGAGGATGGCAGCGAGCTTGAGGCTGATGTTTCTATTCAAATGAAACGGTCCACGTTGAAGAAGACGGCTGTAGCACTGGCAACTGCGATGGTCGTTTGTGTTGGCATTTTCGCCTTGTCAACGAATGGCTTCAGCCGCAGCTGCAGCAATGTTGGAGCTTTGCAAGGCAAGTCTTCTTTGGACCTTAGTTCCGCCATCCGCAGCACTAGTGAAAAACTGATCCAGGCAACCAAGAACAACCAAACTCTGGCTGATGAGACTGTGCTGAAGGCCATGGTGAAGGCAGGTCGCAAGGTTCAGGACCATTGGGAGAAGCACCACATCCGCAAATTGGACACTCTTATGACCATCAGAAGGGTGAAAGGATTCCGCCAAAGACAAAAGGCCAAACTTGCTGGAATGGCAGAATGCTCCTTCAACATCTTGGAGGCATTTGTCTCAGTGGTGGGTATGGGTGATGACATCAATGCCATCATTCGCACTTGCCCTGCACCTCGTGATGGTGAGTCTGAGTTGGCTTGCCAGGTAAACGGTGCCATCCTGGGTGCTTGGGTGGGCAACCTTGCTGCCAAGCTGGCCTTGGCAGCTTCAGATTGTGCCTTGAGCCTCAACGTGGATGCCATTTGCTCTGCTGGTGTCGCAGGCTTGGTGTCAGCCATGGGAGAGATTGCAGCTGGAGCTTCTTTGGGTGTGGCCTGTTCCGGAACTCCGCCACAACTGAGCACCACCAAGGTCAGTGTCCTGGGAGATCAGACCGTCCGGGACAGCCGACGTTTGCTGATTGGAGAAGGCGCTGTCGGCAATGGTGTGCAGTGTGGTGTGGATGTGGGCATGGTGGCAGCCAACATTGCAAACATGGGTCTTGCCATCAACAAGGCCGTGAATGTGAACAAGTGCAAAGCGAGCACCTTTCGCTCACCATTGAACGTGTTCAAGGGCATCCCAGAGACACTTTGCACCATTGACATTGGTGGTGCTGTGGCGTACATCGGTGAGGTTGTTACCTTCATCAATCTCATTGTGGTTCACTGTAAGGACTGAATGGGACTGAGCACTGCCTTTTTTCGCTGCCAAAGTTTCTTCTCGTTTATCGTTGCCTCTCTGAAGTTTTTGTTTAATCCTGGAGCATCCTGGAACACACTTCATCAGGCACTGTTGAGCTTGTTCTGTCTAGAGATGCTGACATGGAAACCCTATATGCCAAGCACAAACACTGAGTTATTGTAATTATTGAATGATAAATGATAACAGACACTGTTGGTGATGTTGGCTCTGTTCTGTCTTCTTTGCCTTCAACTGCCTCAAGATCTTGAGACGGGCTGCAGCATCATATTTTCGGCCAGGACTTTCTGGATGTCAACGCACTTTGTGCTGGCTCCATAGCTGCGATCACCACGGGTGCAGCGGCCATTGTGCCCTACGGCGCAGCAGTGCACGCGGCCTGCGCGAACAACCATTTCTTGAAGACACCCAAGAGTCAAGCACAGCTTTCGAAATTGTGGTATTCCCCAGGCTATGATCCTGTGTCAGGCTTGCGTCGACGCTTGACGGAGGAGGAGACGGCTGCTAAGCAACCCTTGAAGGAAAGCTTGTCTCAGATCGCGGCGAACCGTGAGACTTTGGAGGAGCTGAAGAAGGCGACGGATGTTCCCAAGCCGGGCAGCACAGAGGCAGACATGGAGACTCTCTTGAACCTCATGGGCGGAGAGGACAAGGCGCGTGTCGCCTGGCAATGCTAGGTCACGTTCAGAGCCGTGAGGACGGCTTTTCCACGTGTGGCCTATTCAAATCGTGTGGTCAGATAGTGTCAGAAGATGAAATCCAACTGACGCATCGCGAATCACAATTAATTTGAGTATACTTGGATGTATAGGATATATTTACTTGAATCATTTGGACTTACTTTCTATCAGCTAAACAGCTGATAGCAGCTGTTGGTGCTAGGTCAACATGACAGCTACCTGGATCATTAATGATTTGGGTAGGCTGTGTAATTACTTGGGTTGCTTCAGCTGACTTGACGACAATCCATGTCGAATGGTACAGGCAATACCCTGCAGATTGTGGGCTTTGCAGCTCCAAAAAGAGCTGTGACATCCGCATTCCTGTCCATAGTGAACGGGCGGAAAAACATTCGCATACACATTACAGCATGCTTTGTTGTGGGCGTTGTTGTTTGTGCTGTTGGCACATGAACAGTCTCGGATTGAATCAATCCACCCATTCTTCACCAAGCCTAAATTAAATGGCTGTCAAACTATGAGCAATCGAGGTTTTGCTCATCAACACGGTAGTTTAGCCAACAACAATTGGTATTTGATTGAACATGCAGTTCAGACAAGTTTGAGGCGGTTGTTTTGTCTTTTCCGTGACAACATGACAATCGCAGGTGATGATGTGCATCAAACCCAAAGTTGTTTTTTCTTATGGATTTGTGGCAGAATTGAGTTGCAGTGACTGAACAAAGTGATTGTCTTCTCAGATCACTGGATTTTTGAGTTCAATTGTCTTATTGGCGTAGCGTTGGGTGTGGAAAGTTACTGTAAGATATGTTCTTGGAACTTCTTGCATATCCTCTTGGGATACCCTCTTGATGCTACAAGACCTTCGACCCAAGAGCATGCTCCCCGAAAAAAATTGACTTCAACAAGCCATTTGTGCTCTCAAATCTCTCCCGACCTCCCTTAGCAGCTGCTGTGAAGCACCCTTCTCCCATCTAACGATCAGCATGTTTGGCTTCAAGCAGGTGGAGAACCTGGAGGATGGCAGCGAGCTCGAGGCTGATGTTTCTTTTCAAATGAAACGGTCCACGTTGAAGAAGACGGCTGTAGCACTGGCAACTGCGATGGTCGTTTGTGTTGGCATTTTCGCCTTGTCAACGAATGGCTTCAGCCGCAGCTGCAGCAATGTTGGAGCTTTGCAAGGCAAGTCTTCTTTGGACCTTAGTTCCGCCATCCGCAGCACTAGTGAAAAACTGATCCAGGCAACCAAGAACAACCAAACTCTGGCTGATGAGACTGTGCTGAAGGCCATGGTGAAGGCAGGTCGCAAGGTTCAGGACCATTGGGAGAAGCACCACATCCGCAAATTGGACACTCTTATGACCATCAGAAGGGTGAAAGGATTCCGCCAAAGACAAAAGGCCAAACTTGCTGGAATGGCAGAATGCTCCTTCAACATCTTGGAGGCATTTGTCTCAGTGGTGGGTATGGGTGATGACATCAATGCCATCATTCGCACTTGCCCTGCACCTCGTGATGGTGAGTCTGAGTTGGCTTGCCAGGTAAACGGTGCCATCCTGGGTGCTTGGGTGGGCAACCTTGCTGCCAAGCTGGCCTTGGCAGCTTCAGATTGTGCCTTGAGCCTCAACGTGGATGCCATTTGCTCTGCTGGTGTCGCAGGCTTGGTGTCAGCCATGGGAGAGATTGCAGCTGGAGCTTCTTTGGGTGTGGCCTGTTCCGGAACTCCGCCACAACTGACCACCACCAAGGTCAGTGTCCTGGGAGATCAGACCGTCCGGGACAGCCGACGTTTGCTGATTGGAGAAGGCGCTGTCGGCAATGGTGTGCAGTGTGGTGTGGATGTGGGCATGGTGGCAGCCAACATTGCAAACATGGGTCTTGCCATCAACAAGGCCGTGAATGTGAACAAGTGCAAAGCGAGCACCTTTCCGCTCACCATTGAACGTGTTCAAGGGCATCCCAGAGACACTTTGCACCATTGACATTGGTGGTGCTGTGGCGTACATCGGTGAGGTTGTTACCTTCATCAATCTCATTGTGGTTCACTGTAAGGACTGAATGGGACTGAGCACGGCCTTTTTCCGCTGCCAAAGTTTCTTCTCGTTTATCGTTGCCTCTCTGAAGTTTTTGTTTAATCCTGGAGCATCCTGGAACACTCTTCATCAGGCACTGTTGAGCTTGTTCTGTCTAGAGATGCTGACATGGAAACCCTATATGCCAAGCACAAACACTGAGTTATTGTAATTATTGAATGATAAATGATAACAGACACTGTTGGTGATGTTGGCTCTGTTCTGTCTTCTTTGCCTTCAACTGCCTCAAGATCTTGAGACGGGCTGCAGCATCATATTTTCGGCCAGGACTTTCTGGATGTCAACGCACTTTGTGCTGGCTCCATAGCTGCGATCACCACGGGTGCAGCGGCCATTGTGCCCTACGGCGCAGCAGTGCACGCGGCCTGCGCGAACAACCATTTCTTGAAGACACCCAAGAGTCAAGCACAGCTTTCGAAATTGTGGTATTCCCCAGGCTATGATCCTGTGTCAGGCTTGAAGCGTCGACGCTTGACGGAGGAGGAGACGGCTGCTAAGCAACCCTTGAAGGAAAGCTTGTCTCAGATCGCGGCGAACCGTGAGACTTTGGAGGAGCTGAAGAAGGCGACGGATGTTCCCAAGCCGGGCAGCACAGAGGCAGACATGGAGACTCTCTTGAACCTCATGGGCGGAGAGGACAAGGCGCGTGCCGCCTGGCCATTTGAATGCTAGGTCACGTTCAGAGCCGTGAGGACGGCTTTTCTATGTGTGGCCTATTCAAATCGTGTGGTCAGATAGTGTCAGAAGATGAAATCCAACTGACGCATCGCGAATCACAATTAATTTGAGTATACTTGGATGTATAGGATATATTTACTTGATTTATTTTGACTTAGTTTCTATCAGCTCAACAGCTGATAACAGCTGTTGGTGCTAGGTCAACATGACCTAGCTACCTGAATCATGAATGATTCGGGTAGGCTGTGTAATTACTGGGGTTGCTTCAGCTGACTTGACGACAATCCATGTCGAATGGTACAGGCAATACCCTGCAGATTGTGGGCTTTGCAGCTCCAAAAAGAGCTGCGACATCCACATTCCTGTCCATAGTGAACGGGCGGAAAAACATTCGCATACACATTACGGCATGTTTTGTTATGGGCGTTGTTGTTTGTGCTGTTGGCACATGAACAGTCTCGGATTGAATCAATCCACCCATTCTTCACCAAGCCTAAATTAAATGGCTGTCAAACTATCAGCAATGTTTTTTTTGCCCATCAACACGGTAGTTTAGCCAACAAAACAATTGGGATTTGATTGAGCATGCAGTTCAGACAAGTTTGAGGTTGTTGTTTTGTCTTTTCCGTGACAGCATGACAATCGCAGGTGATGATGTGCATCAAACCCAAAGTTGTTTTTTCTTATGGTTTTGTGGCAGAATTGAGTTGCAAGGACTGAACAAAGTGATTGTCTTCTCATCACTGGATTTTTGAGTTCAATTGTCTTATTGGGTAGCGTTGGGTGTGGAAAGTTACTGTAAGATATGTTCTTGGAACTTCTTGCATATCCTCTTGGGATACCCTCTTGATGCTACCCGACCTTCGACCCAAGAGCATGCTCCTCGAAAATCTCGAAACAATTTGACTTCAACAAGCCATTTGTGCTCTCAAATCTCTCCCGACCTCCCTTACCAGCTGCTGTGAAGCGCCCTTCTCCCATCTAACGATCAGCATGTCTGGCTTCAAGCAGGTGGAGAACCTGGAGGATGGCAGCGAGCTTGAGGCTGATGTTTCTATTCAAATGAAACGGTCCACGTTGAAGAAGACGGCTGTAGCACTGGCAACTGCGATGGTCGTTTGTGTTGGCATTTTCGCCTTGTCAACGAATGGCTTCAGCCGCAGCTGCAGCAATGTTGGAGCTTTGCAAGGCAAGTCTTCTTTGGACCTTAGTTCCGCCATCCGCACCACTAGTGAAAAACTGATCCAGGCAACCAAGAACAACCAAACTCTGGCTGATGAGACTGTGCTGAAGGCCATGGTGAAGGCAGGTCGCAAGGTTCAGGACCATTGGGAGAAGCACCACATCCGCAAATTGGACACTCTTATGACCATCAGAAGGGTGAAAGGATTCCGCCAAGGACAAAAGGCCAAACTTGCTGGAATGGCAGAATGCTCCTTCAACATCTTGGAGGCATTTGTCTCAGTGGTGGGTATGGGTGATGACATCAATGCCATCATTCGCACTTGCCCTGCACCTCGTGATGGTGAGTCTGAGTTGGCTTGCCAGGTAAACGGTGCCATCCTGGGTGCTTGGGTGGGCAACCTTGCTGCCAAGCTGGCCTTGGCAGCTTCAGATTGTGCCTTGAGCCTCAACGTGGATGCCATTTGCTCTGCTGGTGTCGCAGGCTTGGTGTCAGCCATGGGAGAGATTGCAGCTGGAGCTTCTTTGGGTGTGGCCTGTTCCGGAACTCCGCCACAACTGACCACCACCAAGGTCAGTGTCCTGGGAGATCAGACCGTCCGGGACAGCCGACGTTTGCTGATTGGAGAAGGCGCTGTCGGCAATGGTGTGCAGTGTGGTGTGGATGTGGGCATGGTGGCAGCCAACATTGCAAACATGGGTCTTGCCATCAACAAGGCCGTGAATGTGACAAGTGCAAGGCAAGCACTTTCCGCGTCCCGAACTCAAGGGCATCCCAGAAACACTTTGCACCGTTGACATTGGTGGTGCTGTGGCGTACATCGGTGAGGTTGTTACCTTCATCAATCTCATTGTGGTTCACTGTAAGGACTGAATGGGACTGAGCACGGCCTTTTTCCCCTGCATTCCCCTGCCAAAGTTTCTTTTCGTTTATCGTTGCCTCTCTGAAGTTTTTGTTTAATCCTGGAGCATCCTGGAACACTCTTCATCAGGCACTGTTGAGCTTGTTCTGTCTAGAGATGCTGACATGGAAACCCTATATGCCAAGCACAAACACTGAGTTATTGTAATTATAGAATGGGCTAGCGCCCGGGTGCCGCCGACCCCCTCTTCTTTGGCATCTGAGGCCTTAACAACAGAGGGCAGTGGCCTGAGTGCCTGGTCGAAGCTGCCGCGGAGCGCTTTAGGCATTTGAGGCCTGGCAAACGGCAGGCTTGAACACCCTTAACAACAGAGGGCAGTGGCCTGAGTGCCTGCTCGAAGCTGCCGCGCAGCGTTTTAGGCATTTGATGCCTGGCAAGCGGCAGGCTTGAACGCCCTTAACAACAGAGGGCAGTGGCCTGAGTGCCTGCTCGAAGCTGCCGCGCAGCGTTTTAGGCATTTGAGGCCTGGCAAACGGCAAGCTTGAACGCCCTTAACAACAGAGGGCAGTGGCCTGAGTGCCTGCTCGAAGCTGCCGCGCAGCGTTTGAGGCATTTGAGGCCTGGCAAACGGCAGGCTTGAACGCCAGGGCAGTGGCCTGAGTGCCTGCTCGAAGCTGCCGCGCAGCGTTTGAGGCATTTGAGGCCTGGCAAACGGCAGGCTTGAACGCCCTTAACAACAGAGGGCAGTGGCCTGAGTGCCTGCTCGAAGCTGCCGCGCAGCGTTTTAGGCATTTGAGGCCTCGCAAACCTCAGGCTTGAACGCCCTTAAAAACAGAGGGCGGTGGCCTGAGTGCCTGCTCGAAGCTGCCGCGCAGTGTTTTAGGCATTTGAGGCCTGGCAAGCGGCAGGCTTGAACGCCCTTAACAACAGAGGGCAGTGGCCTGAGTGCCTGCTCGAAGCTGCCGCGGAGCGTTTTAGGCATTTGAGGCCTGGCAAACGGTAGGCTTGAACGCCCTTAACAACAGAGGGCAGTGGCCTGAGTGCCTGCTCGAAGCTGCCGCGCAGCGTTTTAGGCATTTGAGGCCTGGCAAACGGGCAGTGGCTCGAGTGCCTGCTCGAAGCTGCCGCGCAGCGTTTTAGGCATTTGAGGCCTGGCAAACGGCAGGCTTGAACGCCCTTAACAACAGAGGGCAGTGGCCTGAGTGCCTGCTCGAAGCTGCCGCGCAGCGTTTTAGGCATTTGAGGCCTGGCAAACGGCAGGCTTGAGCAGGCAGGCAGGCAGACAGGCGGCATTGATCGACACTGACCGACATTGACAGAGACAGAGACAGACGGACAGACAGACAGACAGGCAGGCAGGCAGGCAGGCAGACAGAAAGACAGGCAGGCAGACAGACAGGCAGGCAGAGAGACGGACAGAGACAGGCAGGCAGACAGAGACAGAGACAGCCCCTAACAACAGAGGGCAGTGGCCTGAGTGCCTGGTCGAAGCTGCCGCGCAGGGTTTTAGGCATTTGAGGCCTGGCAAACGGCAGGCTTGAACGCCCTTAACAACAGAGGGCGGTGGCCTGAGTGCCTGCTCGAAGCTGCCGCGCAGCTTTTTTAGGCATTTGAGGCCTGGCAAACGGCAGGCTTGAACGCCCTTAACAACAGAGGGCAGTGGCCTGAGTGCCTGCTCGAAGCTGCCGCGGAGCGTTTTAGGCATTTGAGGCCTGGCAAACGGCAGGCTTGAACGCCCTTAACAACAGAGGGCAGTGGCCTGAGTGCCTGCTCGAAGCTGCCGCGCAGCGTTTTAGGCATTTGAGGCCTGGCAAACGGCACGCTTGAACGCCCTTAACAACAGAGGACAGTGGCCTGAGTGTCTGGTCGAAGCTGTCGCGGAGGGTTTTAGGAATTTTTAGGCTTTGACAAACGGCAGGCTGAAACGCCCTTAACAACAGAGGGCTGTGGCCTGAGTGCCTGGTCCAAGCTGCCGCGGAGGGCTTTAGGCATTTTAAGGGTTTGAGGCCTGGCGAGCGTTGTAGCGTTTGACGCGTGCAATGTGGCTGCGACATGCTGTGACTGTGCCCTTGGTGCCTTGTCGGAGCTGGCGGAAGGCAAGGTAGTGGCAAGCCAACAAAAACAGGCTCCACACCTGCGGTGGTCCCAGGCGCCGCCCCTGCCTTGGCGAAGGCCGGGATAACAGACACTGTTGGTGATGTTGGCTCTGTTCTGTCATTCTTTGCCTTCAACTGCCTCAAGATCTTGAGACGGGCTGCAGCAACGTATTTTCGGCCAGGACTTTCTGGATGTCAACGCACTTTGTGCTGGCTCCATAGCTGCGATCACCACGGGCGCAGCGGCCATTGTGCCCTATGGCGCAGCAGTGCACGCGGCCTGCGCGAACAACCATTTCTTGAAAACACCCAAGAGTCAAGCACAGCTTTCGAAATTGTGGTATTCCCCAGGCTATGATCCTGTGTCAGGCTTGAAACACCGTCGACGCTTGACGGAGGAGGAAGAGACGGCTGCTAAGCAACCCTTGAAGGAAAGCTTGTCTCAGATCGCGGCGAACCGTGAGACTTTGGAGGAGCTGAAGAAGGCGACGGATGTTCCCAAGCCGGGCAACACAGAGGCAGACATGGAGACTCTCTTGAACCTCATGGGCGGAGAGGACAAGGCGCGTGCCGCCTGGCCATTTGAATGCTAGGTCATGTTGAGAGCCGTGAGGACGGCTTTTCCACGTGTGGCCTATTCTAATCAGGTGGTCAGATAGTGTCAGATGAAATCCAACTGACGCATCGCGAATCACAATTAATTTGAGCATACTTGGATGTATAGGATATATTTACTTGATTCATTTTGACTTAGTTTCTATCAGCTCAACAGCTGATAACAGCTGTTGGTGCTAGGTCAACATGACCTAGCTACCTGGATCATGAATGATTTGGGTAGGCTGTGTAATTACTGGGGTTGCTTCAGCTGACCTGACGACAATCCATGTCGAATAGTACAGGCAATACCCTGCAGATTGTGGCCTTTGCAGCTCCAAAAAGAGCTGTGACATCCACATTCCTGTCCATAGTGAACGGGGGAAAAACATTCGCATACACATTGCAGCATGCTTTGTTGTGGGCGTTGTTGTTTGTGCTGTTGGCACATGAACAGTCTCGGATTGAATCAATCCACCCATTCTTCACCAAGCCTAAATTAAATGGCTGTCAAACTATCAGCAATGTTTTTTTTGCCCATCAACACGGTAGTTTAGCCAATTGGTATTTGATTGAACATGCAGTTCAGACAAGTTTGAGGCGGTTGTTTTGTCTTTTCCGTGACAGCATGACAATCGCAGGTGATGATGTGCATCAAACCCAAAGTTGTTTTTTCTTATGGTTTTGTGGCAGAATTGAGTTGCAGTGACTGAACAAAGTGATTGTCTTCTCATCACTGGATTTTTGAGTTCAATTGTCTTATTGGGTAGCGTTGGGTGTGGAAAGTTACTGTAAGATATGTTCTTGGAACTTCTTGCATATCCTCTTGGGATACCCTCTTGATGCTACAAGACCTTCGACCCAAGAGCATGCTCCCCGAAAAAAATTGACTTCAACAAGCCATTTGTGCTCTCAAATCTCTCCCGACCTCCCTTAGCAGCTGCTGTGAAGCACCCTTCTCCCATCCAACGATCAGCATGTCTGGCTTCAAGCAGGTGGAGAACCTGGAGGATGGCAGCGAGCTCGAGGCTGACGTTTCTTTTCAAATGAAACGGTCCACGTGGAAGACGGCTGTAGCACTGGCAACTGCAATGGTCGTTTGTGTTGGCATTTTCGCCTTGTCAACGAATGGCTTCAGCCGCAGCTGCAGCAATGTTGGAGCTTTGCAAGGCAAGTCTTCTTTGGACCTTAGTTCCGCCATCCGCAGCACTAGTGAAAAACTGATCCAGGCAACCAAGAACAACCAAACTCTGGCTGATGAGACTGTGCTGAAGGCCATGGTGAAGGCAGGTCGCAAGGTTCAGGACCATTGGGAGAAGCACCACATCCGCAAATTGGACACTCTTATGACCATCAGAAGGGTGAAAGGATTCCGCCAAGGACAAAAGGCCAAACTTGCTGGAATGGCAGAATGCTCCTTCAACATCTTGGAGGCATTTGTCTCAGTGGTGGGTATGGGTGATGACATCAATGCCATCATTCGCACTTGCCCTGCACCTCGTGATGGTGAGTCTGAGTTGGCTTGCCAGGTAAACGGTGCCATCCTGGGTGCTTGGGTGGGAAACCTTGCTGCCAAGCTGGCCTTGGCAGCTTCAGATTGTGCCTTGAGCCTCAACGTGGATGCCATTTGCTCTGCTGGTGTCGCAGGCTTGGTGTCAGCCATGGGAGAGATTGCAGCTGGAGCTTCTTTGGGTGTGGCCTGTTCCGGAACTCCGCCACAACTGACCACCACCAAGGTCAGTGTCCTGGGAGATCAGACCGTCCGGGACAGCCGACGTTTGCTGATTGGAGAAGGCGCTGTCGGCAATGGTGTGCAGTGTGGTGTGGATGTGGGCATGGTGGCAGCCAACATTGCAAACATGGGTCTTGCCATCAACAAGGCCGTGAATGTGAACAAGTGCAAAGCGAGCACCTTCCGCTCACCATTGAACGTGTTCAAGGGCATCCCAGAGACACTTTGCACCATTGACATTGGTGGTGCTGTGGCGTACATCGGTGAGGTTGTTACCTTCATCAATCTCATTGTGGTTCACTGTAAGGACTGAATGGGACTGAGCACGGCCTTTTTCCGCTGCCAAAGTTTCTTCTCGTTTATCGTTGCCTCTCTGAAGTTTTTGTTTAATCCTGGAGCATCCTGGAACACTCTTCATCAGGCACTGTTGAGCTTGTTCTGTCTAGAGATGCTGACATGGAAACCCTATATTCCAAGCACAAACACTGAGTAAATGATAAATGATAACAGACACTGTTGGTGATGTTGGCTCTGTTCTGTCTTTCTTTGCCTTCAACTGCCTCAAGATCTTGAGACGGGCTGCAGCAACGTATTTTCGGCCAGGACTTTCTGGATGTCAACGCACTTTGTGCTGGCTCCATAGCTGCGATCACCACGGGTGCAGCGGCCATTGCGCCCTATGGCGCAGCAGTGCACGCGGCCTGCGCGAACAACCATTTCTTGAAGACACCCAAGAGTCAAGCACAGCTTTCGAAATTGTGGTATTCCCCAGGCTATGATCCTGTGTCAGGCTTGCGTCGACGCTTGACGGAGGAGGAGACGGCTGCTAAGCAACCCTTGAAGGAAAGCTTGTCTCAGATCGCGGCGAACCGTGAGACTTTGGAGGAGCTGAAGAAGGCGACGGATGTTCCCAAGCCGGGCAACACAGAGGCAGACATGGAGACTCTCTTGAACCTCATGGGCGGAGAGGACAAGGCGCGTGCCGCCTGGCCATTTGAATGCTAGGTCATGTTGAGAGCCGTGAGGACGGCTTTTCCACGTGTGGCCTATTCTAATCAGGTGGTCAGATAGTGTCAGATGAAATCCAACTGACGCATCGCGAATCACAATTAATTTGAGCATACTTGGATGTATAGGATATATTTACTTGATTTATTTTGACTTAGTTTCTATCAGCTCAACAGCTGATAACAGCTGTTGGTGCTAGGTCAACATGACCTAGCTACCTGGATCATGAATGATTTGGGTAGGCTGTGTAATTACTGGGGTTGCTTCAGCTGACCTGACGACAATCCATGTCGAATAGTACAGGCAATACCCTGCAGATTGTGGCCTTTGCAGCTCCAAAAAGAGCTGTGACATCCACATTCCTGTCCATAGTGAACGGGGGAAAAACATTCGCATACACATTGCAGCATGCTTTGTTGTGGGCGTTGTTGTTTGTGCTGTTGGCACATGAACAGTCTCGGATTGAATCAATCCACCCATTCTTCACCAAGCCTAAATTAAATGGCTGTCAAACTATCAGCAATGTTTTTTTTTGCCCATCAACACGGTAGTTTAGCCAATTGGTATTTGATTGAACATGCAGTTCAGACAAGTTTGAGGCGGTTGTTTTGTCTTTTCCGTGACAGCATGACAATCGCAGGTGATGATGTGCATCAAACCCAAAGTTGTTTTTTCTTATGGTTTTGTGGCAGGATTGAGTTGCAGTGACTGAACAAAGTGATTGTCTTCTCATCACTGGATTTTTGAGTTCAATTGTCTTATTGGGTAGCGTTGGGTGTGGAAAGTTACTGTAAGATATGTTCTTGGAACTTCTTGCATATCCTCCTGGGATACCCTCTTGATGCTACCCGACCTTCGACCCAAGAGCATGCTCCTCGAAACAATTTGACTTCAACAAGCCATTTGTGCTCTCAAATCTCTCCCGACCTCCCTTAGCAGCTGCTGTGAAGCACCCTTATCCCATCTAACGATCAGCATGTTTGGCTTCAAACAGGTGGAGAACCTGGAGGATGGCAGCGAGCTCGAGGCTGATGTTTCTTTTCAAATGAAACGGTCCACGTGGAAGACGGCTGTAGCACTGGCAACTGCAATGGTCGTTTGTGTTGGCATTTTCGCCTGGTCAACGAATGGCTTCAGCCGCAGCTGCAGCAATGTTGGAGCTTTGCAAGGCAAGTCTTCTTTGGACCTTAGTTCCGCCATCCGCAGCACTAGTGAAAAACTGATTCAGGCAACCAAGAACAACCAAACTCTGGCTGATGAGACTGTGCTGAAGGCCATGGTGAAGGCAGGTCGCAAGGTTCAGGACCATTGGGAGAAGCACCACATCCGCAAATTGGACACTCTTATGACCATCAGAAGGGTGAAAGGATTCCGCCAAAGACAAAAGGCCAAACTTGCTGGAATGGCAGAATGCTCCTTCAACATCTTGGAGGCATTTGTCTCAGTGGTGGGTATGGGTGATGACATCAATGCCATCATTCGCACTTGCCCTGCACCTCGTGATGGTGAGTCTGAGTTGGCTTGCCAGGTAAACGGTGCCATCCTGGGTGCTTGGGTGGGCAACCTTGCTGCCAAGCTGGCCTTGGCAGCTTCAGATTGTGCCTTGAGCCTCAACGTGGATGCCATTTGCTCTGCTGGTGTCGCAGGCTTGGTGTCAGCCATGGGAGAGATTGCAGCTGGAGCTTCTTTGGGTGTGGCCTGTTCCGGAACTCCGCCACAACTGACCACCACCAAGGTCAGTGTCCTGGGAGATCAGACCGTCCGGGACAGCCGACGTTTGCTGATTGGAGAAGGCGCTGTCGGCAATGGTGTGCAGTGTGGTGTGGATGTGGGCATGGTGGCAGCCAACATTGCAAACATGGGTCTTGCCATCAACAAGGCCGTGAATGTGCACAAGTGCAAAGCGAGCACCTTCCGCTCACCATTGAACGTGTTCAAGGGCATCCCAGAGACACTTTGCACCATTGACATTGGTGGTGCTGTGGCGTACATCGGTGAGGTTGTTACCTTCATCAATCTCATTGTGGTTCACTGTAAGGACTGAATGGGACTGAGCACGGCCTTTTTCCGCTGCCAAAGTTTCTTCTCGTTTATCGTTGCCTCTCTGAAGTTTTTGTTTAATCCTGGAGCATCCTGGAACACTCTTCATCAGGCACTGTTGAGCTTGTTCTGTCTAGAGATGCTGGCATGGAAACACTAACTGCCAAGCAAAAACACTGAGTTATTGTAATATTATATTGTAATTATTAAATGATAAATGATAATAGACACTGTTGGTGATGTTGGCTCTGTTCTGTCTTTCTTTGCCTTCAACTGCCTCAAGATCTTGAGACGGGCTGCAGCAACGTATTTTCGGCCAGGACTTTCTGGATGTCAACGCACTTTGTGCTGGCTCCATAGCTGCGATCACCACGGGTGCAGCGGCCATTGCGCCCTATGGCGCAGCAGTGCACGCGGCCTGCGCGAACAACCATTTCTTGAAGACACCCAAGAGTCAAGCACAGCTTTCGAAATTGTGGTATTCCCCAGGCTATGATCCTGTGTCAGGCTTGCGTCGACGCTTGACGGAGGAGGAGACGGCTGCTAAGCAACCCTTGAAGGAAAGCTTGTCTCAGATCGCGGCAAACCGTGAGACTTTGGAGGAGCTGAAGAAGGCGACGGATGTTCCCAAGCCGGGCAACACAGAGGCAGACATGGAGACTCTCTTGAACCTCATGGGCGGAGAGGACAAGGCGCGTGCCGCCTGGCCATTTGAATGCTAGGTCATGTTGAGAGCCGTGAGGACGGCTTTTCCACGTGTGGCCTATTCTAATCAGGTGGTCAGATAGTGTCAGATGAAATCCAACTGACGCATCGCGAATCACAATTAATTTGAGCATACTTGGATGTATAGGATATATTTACTTGATTTATTTTGACTTAGTTTCTATCAGCTCAACAGCTGATAACAGCTGTTGGTGCTAGGTCAACATGACCTAGCTACCTGGATCATGAATGATTTGGGTAGGCTGTGTAATTACTGGGGTTGCTTCAGCTGACCTGACGACAATCCATGTCGAATAGTACAGGCAATACCCTGCAGATTGTGGCCTTTGCAGCTCCAAAAAGAGCTGCGACATCCACATTCCTGTCCATAGTGACCGGGGGAAAAACATTCGCATACACATTGCAGCATGCTTTGTTGTGGGCGTTGTTGTTTGTGCTGTTGGCACATGAACAGTCTCGGATTGAATCAATCCACCCATTCTTCACCAAGCCTAAATTAAATGTCTGTCAAACTATGAGCATTCGAGGGTTTTGCTCATCAGCACGGTAGTTTAGCCAACAACAATTTGGAGTTGATTGAACACGCAATCCCTGAATAAATCTGAAGAAAGAATTCCAACAACAAATATACCTGTACCATCCTGTACCTTAATATATTATATATATTATGTGTTTTTTCATACATACCAACAAAACAAACCCATCCATTTTGTCACCAACCGGCTCTGTGAATGCAAGAGCTTTGGGATTAAGCTATTTTGCATTTTCAGTTCAAACAATCAATTTAATCTGGGGGTTTTGGCGTACAGCTATTTGCTTGGTGTGTAAAACTGCAGTTCAGACGAGTTTGTGGTTGTTGTTTTGTCTTTTCCGTGACAGCATGACAATCGCAGGTGATGATGTGCATCAAACCCAAAGTTGTTTTTTCTTATGGTTTTGTGGCAGAATTGAGTTGCAAGGACTGAACAAAGTGATTGTCTTCTCATCACTGGATTTTTGAGCTCAATTGTCTTATTGATTAGCGTTGGGTGTGGAAAGTTACTGTAAAATATGTTCTTGGAACTTCTTGCATATCCTCTTGGGATACCCTCTTGATGCTACCCGACCTTCGACCCAAGAGCATGCTCCCCGAAGAAAAATGACAGGTCTTGCTGCTCCTGGTGCGCTGGACTGCGTTTGCCAAGATGACTTAGAGATGATCCACGCTTCTTATCATCCCTTATCTGGATGACTCGATGACCATCCGCCTCCATGAGGATCTCAGACGAGGTTGAGCCGCGACAAAAAGCTGAGTTTTTTGGAGCCAAAATCACGCAGGAATTCTTTAAGAAATTAACCCTTTTTTTATAGAAACATCTGGTCTTGTCTGGGGATGCACCAAAATTGCACCAAATTTGGGCAGGAACATGGCGGTAAACATCGGCCTTGAGACATGGACATGCCACAGGGTTCATCTCTGCTGTTCAAATCAGTCAGATGTTGATGTTTGACATTTTTTTAATCAACAGGCCCATCAACCTTCATCACTGTGGGGACAGAACAAGGGCCATTGCATATCTGCAGTGCTACTGCTTGTCCACCCTGGATGTGAGGTTCCTCAGAACGGACGTGTGGAGATGTTCCAACAAGACATATTCTGGCTTCAGTTGCGGACGTTTTCAAAGTTATCACATGAAGTGACAAACTTCACTTGAACTGAAACCGTAGTAGGGGACTCCCAGTGGAACTATCCCCTCAATTTCTGCAATACGTGGCAATCAAGTGGAGATCCATGATGCTCCCAACACCGGTACACCTGTGACTCACACCACCATCCCCTCATTTGACATCATTTTACCGGATAAAACCACCATGTTTCATCATGACGTATTTCCCATAAAACCATCCGTTGGTCGCTTTAAACCTCACCAAACCCAACCTTACAGTAGCCATCTGTCGGGGGGGTTCCCCACGCCATCGTCACCATGATGTCTGGTGGCCCCCTGGCACGCCGGCCTGGCAGCGGTTCTGCGCTGGAACGAGGTGACAGGGTGGAACGTCAGTCTGAAATATGTTTCTTTCTAGTTGTTTTAAACATATTTTAACATTGTTTTACCTGTTTTTTTTAATTATTTTCTAACGGTTCTTTTATGTTCTTTTCATAGCTTTTGATGTTTTTTCCTAGTTGTGTTTGCTGGTCATTTCAAATAGGGTTTTTGCAATCGTATTTGGGATATTTTGGATTATTTTGGCATGATTGTGGGGATGGGTTGAAGCCACCAGTCAGTGTATCTGTTTTGGATAGCTTTCGATGTTTGGGTATGCCATAGTTTGCCCAATTATGAGCCAAACCCGCACCCATATCATTCATCCTTTGATTGTCAGCCGACGTCCTTTATTGTTCGCAAACATCCGTTATATGTTTGGTGGTGAAACATTAGGATTTTACGATCAAGTATCCATAAGTAAAGGATGTAGAATGTAGTAAGGTATTCTGCAAGAATCATAATAATCCTCTATGGATTGCAGTAATTAATTAATCCTCCAATTTTCGATATTTTGATGGATCTTGTTGCTAAGAATCCTCCGTTTTTATCCGTTTTTGGTGGTTAAATTACCATAGGTCGGATAGGTCGGATACCTCCAACCTCAATGGCCTCAGGTGGTCAGGCACAGCTGGCGCCACTCAGCTGCTGATTGTGGGATATTATCAATGGTCCCATTGATACATTGATGAACCGCATTTTATAGAAGTACCATTTTTTTATAGAAGTGTATATAGAATATTGTCCATTTTACAGAATATTGTCCATTTTATAGAATTGTATATTGGACTCATTGATAGCACTGTCTATATTATTGTCCATTTTGTGAAAGTACACAAGGACCACTATGGCACTATGGATGCATGATGGATATTGAGGAAAGACATCCATAGCAGCCGACCCATGTCAGCTGATTTTGATTTACTTTATTTCCAAGGCAGATGCAAATCTTCAGCGGTGGCGTTGCGCGATCAGAAAGGGCTTTGGTGGTCCCTCGATCTATAGAATCACCCGCGCTGGGCCGGAGAAGTAGACTGTATCGCTGTATCATGGATTGGGCTAACATGGAAGGCTCCAAAATTCAAAGAGTACTTAGATTGCATGACTGTGACATGCTAGTCAACGTGAGAGCTTCCTTACTTCATGGGCCCTGAGCAGTTCTCCTTGCAATTTAGCCGATAGATTCACGGTTTGAAGTTGGAAATTCCAAATCAGCGACAGCACTCTCGAGGCTGGCACCGATGGCAGCGTCGAGCAGGCCTCATGGGACATTGTCCATCACACATGCAAAATTGATCAGAATTCCATGCAACTTAGTGCCATTTAGTGCCCATGGCTTTGAAACTGCGCCTTGGATTTGGTCGGTGAAACGCAGAGGAGAGCATTGTCCCAAATATCCTCTGTGGCACACACACAATCACACACCTGCCGAGCAGGTTCAAAGTAACATTGCGAAGGCACTGGGTGTACCAGCAATGGAGCCTTTGGGTAGTTGCTCAGTGAGTTTTCATTCCCATTCCGCTTCTGGTCTCCATCAGCCCTGAATAAAATACTATGTGAATCAGAGACAATTTCACGATGCCTGTCCTCCCAGCCATAGAATCGCCGTTCTCGCATGTATACGAATGTGTATATATATAGATAGATAGAGATATGATCATATTATCCCGAAAAACATATAATTAGAAAACAATGTCACAATGTTTGATCACCATGTAATCATACACATTCATACACATTCATATTCATTACCAATATCACATTATCCGAAGTGCCATTATGATCATCATCAAAATCACCATACACATTCATGTAATCATTATAGTCACATACACAATAATAGTACATAATCATAGTATGAATAGTACACAATCATAGATATGGTAATCACTATACCCTGTATTCATACACACTATCACCTTATAGTCACAGAGTATTCATACCACAATCTCTGCCAGGCGGTTCAAGCCTTTGGCCCCACACCTGGTGGGAAGTGTTTCCGACAGATTTTTTGAGCACCGCTGGGGCCGGTGGGTCAACGGGTCAACGGAAAACATTGGTGAATTTACCATCAAAATCCATCAGAAGTTTGGGATACACTTTGTGAACCTGATCAATAAAAATCGAAGTGCCATTGATTTTGTTTGAAATGGTATAGTTTATAATATCATTGGTTTGACTAAAGCTTCTAACCTGCTGAAACGAATGCATCGATGGGATGGGATGGTGTACTCAGCAGCTTTGTTCTATTTCTTTGCAGCCAATGAAACTTTGTTTCCAGAGTACAAGTTAGATCCTACCCCATCCATCCTGATGTCACAATCTCAGCTGCATCTTACCCTTGGTTCAGTTGAGCCAGGAAAATGATGCAAGCAGAGAAATTGGCTGCGGAAGAAGCCATCCGCACTGGGCTCTATGGGGTAGGGACCTCGGACAGATCTGCAGTGGGTGGATTGCTTTTGTTGGTGAAATATTTGGGATTATTATGGATTCTGGTTGGTGGTTTGGAACATTTTTTTTCCCAACAGTTGGAATGATGATCCAATCTTTCATATTTTTCATAAAGGGTTGAAACCACCAACCAGGATTGTTTGGGATTTTTTAGGAAAACTTAGGGTTTGTACCTCTGTCAACTATTGTTTTTTTTTGCTCTCAACCTCCCCCGATCCAGGTTTGAGGGTCCATGGCAGTTGTTGGGGATATTTTCTGGGCTGGTCCTATTGCATTTCGAAATGTGATCTGGAGCAGGAGGACAGAAATTGTGGCCCAGTCAATGTCACGCATGAAGAGCATAGCAACAAATAGTGTATTCCGGAGGCACGCA
This sequence comes from Cladocopium goreaui, assembly GCA_947184155.2. Classification (NCBI taxonomy): domain Eukaryota; class Dinophyceae; order Suessiales; family Symbiodiniaceae; genus Cladocopium; species Cladocopium goreaui. The sequence goes on from CAMXCT020002702.1 coordinate 500,517, forward strand.
GCAATCAACACGTCGGTGTGAGGGTACAATTTTGAGCCTCATGCATTTGTTTATAAGCCTTTCCTGGCACCGCCGTGCTTCCAACATGCAGGATGCAGAGGCAAACGTTTGGGAATTATAATAGTGACGAGTTAGAATCACAATGCTGGGGTTGCCTTTGAATCAGGGATCTATGATGATCTATGATAATCTATGTCTATGTCAGCACCAGTACCGCCTAGCAGCGGACATTCTCTGCCACAGACCCTTGCGTGGATCAATGTTCAAAATTGCTTTCCACATTCATGGCGCATTGCTTTTTGCAGGCCCAGTGGCGCCATGCACACATACTGTAAAATTATGATGAAAACCACCCTGATGAGCAGTAGGCTCGAAAGGATCCAACGATAAATCCCAGGGAGCAATGACAATACCGTATACTCGCTGGATTGCACTAACTACAACTGGTTCAGTGATTCTTAATAAGTAAGTTCACAATGATTGGGTTGATAGCACCCCAAAAGATAGACAAGTAAGACCCAAACAAAATCAGGAGACCAATACCGTAACATACAGTAACATACTAAGCATTTATATTTGATACTTTTTTTTGGGTGCAAGACTAGATATTACTGCCAACCGAATGCCCTGCCGATGCGCCTTGGCGCGACGCTGCTGGCATTGCCATGCGGCGTCCATGCAGCGTTGCAGCTGGGTGGCTGAACCGCACTGAGGAAGTGCTTCAGACAGATGTGGAGGTGATGAGGTGGACACCACCATCATCATCAGTGTAATAACTATTATTACCATCATCATCATCAACAACATCATTATTGTGGATTGATATTGAACATTCCATCATTGATCAAAAACCGCTTCTCAACCATTTCAATAGAGGATACTTCATTTCCTCCACCTCCTGAAGCCGGTGGAAGCCTTCAGGTATCATGGTCACAAGCCGATGGTCAGCCCTGGACCGTCGCCAGATCCTCCGCAAGGCAATGTGACTTGGATTTTTAATGAGTTTGAGGCTCGCAGTTTTTCATTCAGTCTGATATGGATAGTACATGATAGTACATATAATGTACATCATGTACATAATTATAATTGTGCAATGTATAGCAATATATCACACATATAACACTCATTGATACTTGGTTTTCACATATTAGTGTTATTATTTGATTATATCACATATATTTTCACATATGATACACTAATAATAACATTTGATTACATCACATATGATTTTGCTTTCCACAACAGAAAAACCACTGGTTTTCGCCATGTTTTCCCAAAGCTGAGGACATGTAATCCCACGATTTCGAGATTTTTTTATATCCCATTTTTCCATAGTTGTCATACGTTACACATATGGAACATGGCCCATATCAGGTTCCATGGATTTACCCTCTGGTAAACTAACATAACTATGGAAAATCACCATTTTTCATGTGAATTTTCCCATGAAACATGGTGATTTTCCATAGTTATGTTAGTTTACCAGAGGGTACCCATTCAAAATGGTGATGTCCAATAGTTATTGGTAATTTACTACAGTAGTACTCGCACGAGGCGGGGTGGAAGTTGCCTTCGGGTTAGACTACAAGACCTTTTTCATCTATAGAACTTGCATGCGCCGTGCGCCAGCCAGGCCCGTGCATGCTTTGTGCGACAGCAATGCACTGTTCCAAAGGTCGCACTTCATGAAACGCCACACTTCACACTGCACTCTTCACGCTTCACACTTACACTTCACACTCCACACTTCATCCCATCCCATCCCATCTCATCTCATCTCATCTCATCTCATCTGAGCTCTTCTCACCTCATCTCACCCCTCTCATCTCATCTCTTCTCATGTGTCATCTAAGTTCTTCTCAACTATATATGTTCATTTCATCTGAGCACTGCTCAACCTGTCTCATCTCACCGAAGCTCTTCTCAACTCATCTCAGCTCTTGTGCACGTCGGAAAGCTTTTACTGTCAGAGAGAAGTCTCTTGCACACAAAAGCCATTGCGCGCAGAAAACTTTTGCACAGAGAAACTTTTGCACACAGAAGCTTTTGCACACAGATGCGTTTACGCAGAGAAGTTTGTACACAGAGAACAGCTTTTACACACAGAGAAGCTTTGACACACAGCAGGCTTTTACACAGAGAAGCTTTTACGCACAGAGAAGCTTTTGCACACAGAGAAGCTTTTACAAACAGCAAACTTTTACACAGAAAAGTTTTTCCACAGAGAAGCTGCTTTACGCAGAGCAGCTTTTACACAGAGAAGCCTTTAGAGACGGGTGCGTTTACACACGGAAGGTTTTGCACAGAGAAGCTTTTACACACAGAAGCTCTTACGCACAGAACCTTTACCTACGAGTTTGCGCAAAACATTTCCCAGTACTACTTTGTACTACAAAGCTTGCACAAAGTACTGCCCAGTAATACTTTGTACTACAAAGCTTGCACAAAAAGCACTTCCCAGTACTACTTTGTACTACAAAGATTGCACAAAGTACGTCCCAGTACTAACTACTTTGTACTACAAAGCTTGCACACAGTGCTTCCCAGTACTACTTGGTACTACAAAGCTTGCGCAAAGCAGCACTTCCCAGTGCTAGTGTGTACTACAAGGTATGCACAAAGTATGTCCCAGCACTATACTTTGAACTACAAAGCTTGCACAGAGTGCTTCCCAGTACTACTTGGTACTACAAAGCTTGCACAAAGCACGTCCCAGTCCTACTTTGTACTAGAAGGCTTGCACAAAGCACTTCCCAGTACTACTTTGTACTACAAAACGTGCATGTCTCTACGCACATGGCAACAAAACGTGACAACAATCATGCAGCCATTACACTGGGATCTGCAGCCAGAGAGCCAACCAGCGCATAGAACTACGCAGGAGAACCGATTCGACCTCGAAACGACCCCAGCCGCAGCGGCCGCACACAGGAGGTACCTTTCCTCGGGCTGCAGCCACTTACACGGAAAAACACAAGGTTTCCTGCTCCGGCTTCCTCCCCAAAACAAGCCCCATGCAACAGTTATGCAGCTATTACCTTGCGTTTTACAGCATGACGTGGCACCATCTCTCTACGCACATGACGACAAAACGTGACAATAATCATGCAGCCATTACACTGCGATCTGCGTCCAGAGACTCAACAAGCGCATAGAACTACGCGCACGAGAACAACCACACGTTGCAGAACACCAAGGGAGAACCGATTCGACTTCGAAACGACCCCAGCCGCAACCGCCCCACAGAGGAGGTACCTTTCATCGCCGGCTGCAGCCACTTTACACGGAAAAAACGCAAGGTTTCGTGCTTCCCCTTCCTCCCCAAAACAAACCCCATGCAACAGCCATGCAGCTATTACAATGCATTTTGCAGCATGACGCGGCTAACCCGCATCTCTCTACGCACATGACGGCAAAACGTGACAACAATCGTGCAGCCATTGCGCCGATTGTTTTATGATGTATTGTGATGATGCTATGTGATGTATTGTTATGTGATGTTAAGTCTCACACCACCCTTCTCACACCACCCTTCATGATGCATTTTTATGTGATGTAATTATACAGTCACTTCATGATGTATTGTCACTTGAATAAAAATCATCAGTAACTCGGAAAATTGCTTCCCAACTTCGTTTGACCAGAGGGTAACAGATACTTTCCCCGTGAATCACCATGAACTATCATCATTGAACACTATTAACCACTATTAACCACTATTATCCATTCATCCATTGGGGAACATTAATATGCCATCCCAACATCGTCAGGTCCAGCTGCAAGTCGCTGATCAGCACGCGCAGCGAAGTGGAGATGCTCTTCTTCATGGCACATCCCTCGGAGGAGCAGGAGGAGCGGATGGCGCCAGTTGGATATGGATCAAAAATCTATCCCAAAATGGGATAGTTACCACCAAGTACATGCGGACTTTGGCCGTTTTTGGTAAATCAAAGAAATCATCCGCTGGTTGATAGTTGTTGAGCCATACCGGGATGAATGTTGAGCACAAATTTGGTTTCAAACCATGAAAAAAGATGGCCTGAAAGAAGCAGGGCTGACGCAGTTGAGGTTAGTTGCATGGAACAGATGTTCCTTTGCCCCCCACTATTTGGTCGCCTGTGTATGCAGGATCTCCATCGACATCCGCAAACTATCTACGGCTGTAAAATCCATGGGTTGATCTTCCGCCAGGCCATAGCTTGGCAAGAAGAATCCACCTACGAAGATTTGATCGAGGCGCAGGGGCCGAGATACAGGGAGTCATGATAACAAAATATAACAAACAATGAAAATGATAGGACTTAGGACTATTGAAAGGTAATTTTTGACTCTGCCGCAAGATGTTGCATCCGTTACAGATACGTAACGACGAGTATATGTATTTGCAGATGTTTATTGTTCGTAGAAATGTGCAGTGTTCACGTTAAACTTGTTTGAAAGATGAATCAAAGATTATGCACATGTCGGGATGGGAGTTTTGGGCAGCAGTGGCATATTAATTGCTAAACTAGTTTGGCCCAGATGCCGTAGACAAATCGTTTGAGTCTATGTTTTCATTCCACTTTTTCTGGGACACTCAATGTCGCCTCCCTACCTACCACACCAACCAAAAGCTCTTGGTGAGCCTTTGGGGCTAGTGAGAAAGTCGAAAATGATGCGCAATGATGCACATAATTTGAAGTGCGATTCACTTCACTCAGTTTATCCAAGTACCTACCTTTGCACCCCTTGGCTGCCTTGCTGCCATAATCAGATATAGTCAGCACACATGAGCGTCCCCTCAGCTGTGTCCATGTCCGAGTCGCCTGGTTCCATCTGTTTCCATCCCGGAACCCAGGTGGGAGGTCCCGACACCGATCCACCGGTCTTGAGGGATGTGACCTATGTCTTGGAAAGGCGTCGCATGGGCGCTGTTTTTTTTTGCTACCTCAAAGATGTACGTACACTACTTGAAACTTGACACATTTTTTAGCTTCACTGTTTCCTCTTCATCCTTGTTAGCTGTTTTTGGACGGTATGAAATTTGGTTGTTGTTTTCATATGCATGGAATGAATAGCTGAATTCAGATGGATGTTCATCCCCCAGAGGTGCTTATATCATGTTATATCAACCATTTGTGTTGCTTCAGTAAATTAAAGAGTCTCAACTCTCAAGTCCCAATTTTTCCCACCAATTTTTTTTGCTTGAATCATCATCCTAAGTCCCAATTGTTCACCAATGTTTGTTGCTTAAATATTTAAACACTGATAAACAGTGCTTCAATCTCCATTAAACAGTGTTTGTTGACACCATATTGAATTCCACGGTTCAATCTCCAGTAATACATCTCCCGGCACCGGAGAGTGGCAGGCCCTGTGCTCGGACGTATCGATTGCTCCATGGCAGTGCCTGGCTGGCGAAACACAGGTGCGCTACATGGGAAAGTGATATAAATATGTGTGTTTCACGTTTGTTTTAAATGTTGTTTAATGATCTTTAATTGTTTCTTACAATTGGTTTTCAATGCTGCAATTAGTGATTGTATTACTGTCACTGTTTTTTAGTTGTTGTGAATTGTTTCAATCACAATTGTAATGAGTTTAATGTTTTATTGATTGTGAACATGTTTTCTTTCATGGTTTGTGTGGGTTTATCTGAAAATTGGTTAGCCCAAAATCGCATGGTTTATCATTCTTGTCTGCACGAAAATGGCGATAAAATGGAAATACGCTGGGTACACACCATGTCTGGACACACCAACTCTTGATATGCGATGATGCGTGATGAACTTTGATACGAGATGCTGGTTGTGTGCTGCGTTTGTTTCTTGTTTTTTTTTGCTGGCCACAATGAGCATGAACATGAGGAATGTGTGTTTCCTAAAATGGGGGCACCCCATTTATAATGGAAAATCCTATTCAAAATAATGATTTGGGGGTAACCCCATTTTAGGAAACCTCCAAATGTTGACGAAACCAACCATTGACTGCTTGCCGTATATGCGGGATCAGTGGTATTTGAGCAAGGCCTCATCAGGACTATGTCATGTACCTGGATGATGATAGTCTCTTGGCTCTCTTGTGGAAACGAAAAGGACATATGCAAGAACATCGGGAAGAACCACCAACCCCAACATGTGATCATCATGGGAATCCACATCAATTTGTTGAACATCCCTGTCAAGAAACATAATCTTGGTGATTCAAGAGGATTGAGGATGATATACCAGGATTCACCTCCAGAACATATCAGAAAATAGTTCAACAATGACCTGCTTATACAATGTTGCCAAAAACCTTCGGATTGCCAAATTTATCAACACTCTCAACATATTACAAACAAAGGACACATGACTAAACATTGCCAACAGACTTCGGGATATACCATGATTTTTTCAAATCATCGACAATGCCCTGGTCCTATCTTGTCCTCGTCCTCTTTGCCTGAGGTTTTTTGAACCTTCCGAAGCTGGTGGATCATCTTCAGCTGCAGCAGACCGAGTCGTTAGCCATGGGAGACTTCTCAGAAGTGGATGGCTTGAAATCCCTATCTTGATTAGATACATTTGGAAACAGTGGATGGAAAAGATCATTGATAGATGGTGATAGATGGATATGAAGGGAGTTTCCAGCTAGGTTGGAGTACCTGAGGGTACTTGACAAAAATGAGGGGTTGGAAAGATGAACTGTCCTCTCGAAAATGGCAATTCTTGGGGCAGGTGGCTCCGGTCAAGGAGATTTCGCAAATTGCTTTAGCTATTCTTCAGCAGCATACAAGCAGATAGAGGCAATGTATGGCAATGTATTGTAGTTGAGCGTTTTCCGTGCATTTCAGGTGTCCAAGTCATCCCACTGCACACGATTTGAGCCATCCGTTGAGTGTTGTGCCTAGGATATGTCATGGAGACAGAGCTGGATTGGTCAAAGACCCACGTCCCTTCACTGCACATGGCGAGGGAGTCACGTGTTTTTTGACCGTAGCCCAGCCGAATCCCAAAGAATGATGCAGACAAGGGGGTCGCATTTCACCCTACAGTACCTCACTCATCCAAATTTGACCCTAATGACTAATGCTCTGCTTGGGTAGGGTCGCTGTCGTTTTGCATATATAGGCGGAACCATAGCTTTCTGGACATGATTTGGAGAATTTCGAAGAAGAGAAGATATCTGGTAAGGTCTAGTTGCTTCATCAAACTTTCCAAAGTGAGCCTTTTTGGACACTTATGAACGGTTATTTTCACTCCTGGTCGGGAAATCAAATAGATTCTGCTGGCACGTGTTGGCTGAACCAATTTTATCAAACGTAGGCGAAACCTGTGAAAACGATTTGAACGCCTTTGAACGCTTTTTGACAAACATCTTTTGAACGTCATTTGAACGCCAGGTGACCCTTGGGCCTGGCAAATTGCCAAACTCAATAAGAACAACACCCGGCAAAGAGGTCAAGAAGTGTCTTTTTCCAGATGGTGAAAAAGTCTACACTTCCCCAGCACCAGTTCGAGGAACATTAGGAATATTGATTATTGACCGAAGAAGTTTGAGACCCGCCGATTTTTCCCTGAACTCTGAATATTGCTGGGGATCTTTTCAAGCATGCTCGCTTGCATTGCAGGCAGGTTCAAAGCTTGCAAGATTGCTGGTCAGTCCCCAGTCAGAGGGAGCAGCATGCACACCACCCCACCCGTGTTTAGAGTCACAAACGACATTTCCCTTGGTAGGACAATGTGTGGTTCCTGTCGCACTGTAGGGCACACATGATAGACATTGATCCAGATCAAGGGGCGCCATGTTAGTCATCAACACGAGGTTTGTGAGCTCTGCAAACCATGTGAACTTTGTCGAAAGGAGGAGCCAGGGCAGATTACCAATGCGTAGTGAATTTACAACGCACAAACGCACGAAAACCAGACCGTGTACATTTACCAACGTTCATTTTTCCAGCTAAATATAATTGTTCTTCAAAGTGTGCACTTTCAGAGCACGTGTTCCTTTATTTTTTTTAAATAATGAATTTGCCCTGATTGCTACAAGTTCATACAATTGGATGGTACATGTAAGCCGGTGCTCTCCCTGTCCGTTGCCCTGGCCTGCCACTTTGCTGTCAGTGTCAAGTAGCAAGATTTGGCAGTGCACAAGAAGAACCATTTGCAACACATTGCCTTGTTTGGCAAGATAGAAGGCAACGACGATGCTGCATTTCCAAACCTCATAAATATACCAGTATATAAAAGGTATCATTTACTAGTAAAGCCATGGAAAGCCTATATCAACTATACACATTTCCCAGCGGTTTTGTGTAAAACATGTATTTCAGAGTAGTCCATTTATTTGACGGTTTGCATGTGCATCCCATTCAAAAATGGTAAGTTTCTTAGTTGCATACTACGTAGATATTATATATATATGGATATGGACATGTGTAGATACCTAAACGGATGGGTGCCCTTCCCTGGCAGAACAAGGGCCCACCAAAGCCGATTGAACCTAAAAGTATAACATGATTTGCTGCCATACCTTAATAATTAGGGGTAGAAGGTAGAAGGGTACAGTAGTTGGTTCACCCCAGCTGTAAATGGTAATTATCCTGGTTTTTCTCATTCCTTCACCTTGCCACCAAAACACACGGTTTGCTGACAGGAGACGCTCAAGAGCTTCTGCAACCAATTTCCTGGGTTGTCCATGGGTGGTTCCTCGTTCATTCGAAGCGGCGATTGTGACTGTGATAGGAGGGAATGGCAATGTCTTGCCATGTCAGAAGACTGGATGGATATTGAAGGATCTGGATGGTTATACTGTAGTGGGGCCATAAGCTGCGGCAATGCCATCGGACAGAACCAAAACCTGCGGAACATCGTTGTGAATGGGATCTGAACGGTAGCAATTCATAGCAATTCAGCATGTTTCCCCAATGGGAATCTTCGGAAAAAAATATGTAGAAAACCTGGTTGAGATATTCGGAACTCCATTTTCACTCCTCTGAGGTTGCATGATGGCCATTGAGAACTGTGACATCTTCGATGGAATGGATGCTTGTTGATCATTGCCACCCTGCAGTACACTGACTTTGTCTGGCAAACTTGCCAGCTTACATGTATATACTTATAATAATGGACAATAGAATAGGTCAGCTTCTATGTGAATATGGACTTTTCGCAGCCGACTATGTTTGTTTCCGGAACAACTTTCTGATTAACAGCCAGATGATTGGATCTTGTCAGGTTTTCCCTTAGAAACAGTGAAGTCAATGAGGCCCTGCTAGAGGCTGAGGACTAGCCATGGAATTGACGGACCTCCAATTGAGGTAAAGGTCCTGAGAGGCTTACGCTAGAGATCGCCAGCTCAAATCCGGCAAGAGACATTCGAATTCCAACTTGATTTCTGCAAGGATTTTTTCAGGACATCCAAAAAAGTGGTGTTTTTTGGGTTATGTCTGATTACAGTACGTTATCCGTTGTTGCTTGAAAAAGATAGGGTTGTTCCACACCTGGAATCATGACCCCAACCACCAGCTATTGTGGGATGGCTGGCTCAAAGCACCAGTTTTCCTTGGTGGCCCCACGGCCCCAGAACCACACGAGCCCAGAGCTCCCGTCTTGCGTGGCGCAGAAGCTCCAGGACTTCCGGCGAAAAACTGCTCATGCCCAGTTCATGCTACAGGTATATAATAGTATGTATATATATATAATATACATATATATATATGTATATGATGATGATCTGAATGTATACCATGTAATGTCTCTAATATAGGACACATTCTGACACATTGTAAAGATCAATAGGACATATTTAGACTGTAGATCAATATCTATAATCATCTCATCTTCTCATTTTTTCGTCTTCCACATTCGGCGTGTGCATTTTTGGTCCATGGTTTTTCGCCGCACCGCCAGGAGATCCGCAGGGTGGCCAGTTACTTTGGCGCCAAGGCGGCTCCGCGCTGGTTCCTGGGGATGGGATGGGTCTTCGGCAAGAGGAGACCTGGCAGCTGGAGGATTTTGGCGCATTGGGGAATGATTAAAAAGGCGGTTTAATATGGTTTAATGGGATTTGATGGTGATTTAATGGGAGTTAACTGACCAAATTAGTGATTTATCGAGATTTCATGGTGTTTAAACGGTGGTTTAAAGGTGATGTTGATGTAATTGGATTGAATGGGATCCTACGTAATGGTGGACTGGGAGACATCGGAGATTTTTTATCTTTGAAAACCTGATATGATTTTTGAGTTGGAAGTGATTGGAAGAGCTACAATTAATCACTGCATAGAAACTGCGGGTATATTTATATCTTGGGTTTGGGGTTCAACTTTTCCATGCTGCAGATGGCTCTGGGCGTTAGTTCGGCCTTTGGGTCCCCCAAAAGCTTTGAAGTATTATACACCTGATTTTTGAGCAAGGAAGCCTTCTCTTTACTTCCAAGTGGCTCAATGAAGGTTCCATGTGATAGCCAGGTCTATCCGTATGTTTCCCCTTGATTGGGAAAGGGTTGCTCCTCATGCCTCTTCACCTTGTAGTCCTACTAAAGCATGAGTTACGGTTTTGGTTGCTTGAAAACGATGAAATGTGGAGCAGATGGAATTCCATGGACTTGGAAGTCCAAACTGGCTCCGCAAGGACCAGAAACGCTACCCAAGTCAAAGGCTGATCCTTGATCGTCAGCAGATTGCTTTTCAGGATTGTCCGCTTCTTGGGCAACAACGCCCATCGATTGAAGAGTAGAGGTGTGGGCGCGTGGCAGTACCGGATGCGCAGGATAATTTCTCTCGTGATAATGCTGGTCAGAATGGCATCACTTCCCAGCGGTCTTACAGAAATTACCAAACTTGGTTGATTGGATGGAGCTTCGAAGTTTTTGACGGCCTCGAAAAAGAACGACCCAAATCCATTCCCAAAGCTTAAGTTGTTTTTTTTTCCGGAAATCAAATAATTATGTGATGAATTAAGAGTTCATCAATCTGAAGTTAGTATGACATCAGATCTGATGTGTTTCAATCCCAAGTCACCAGTTACCAGTAGTATGACATCAATCACCCGGAGGCTCCACAATCCTGTCCCCAGGTGCTGCTGATGTCTCCCTGGGCTTTTGGCTGGCAGCTTTGGAGGGTGTGCGATTTGTGAGCACCTGGGCAGCAGGCAGAATGTGGGGTTGGTTTTTCAAAATACGATTTTATGGGACTATGTATAGTTGATATATCTCAAATGTGGGATGATGATTTGATAAAACAAGATCTGACAATTTTGGGGATTGATACTCTATCAGTTGAGATGATCGCAAAAGTAGGGGATGGAAGGCGTTTATTACATTTTATTACTGTTTATTGGCTTCGAGCTGTATAAATGTATGATTTTTAGCCTGATTGCAAAACTCCTGATTGCATCATGTGCTATTTAGCACTGCTCATCATGAGGATGACCAAATTGACACCATTTTGATCCAGGGCTTGATAGACAACAAACATGCCCCGTGGCCGCCACGGCCCTATATTGATTCGCAGGTAATGTCCGGGCTACTCAACTTCGCATAAATTCACAAGTTTCAGTGTTTTGGCTTCGAAGCCCGGATCTATTCCCTTTCTTTTGTGACATGCATAATAGAATTCTATGAGTAGATCTTTGTCCAGTATGCCTGATTTTCATGATTTTCATGGCAATTTCCTCGCATCAGTTGATCGATTTAGAGTGATTTTGCGGTGGAAGCTTAAAACATATGTGTGGAACTGAGGCATGAACGATGGCTTTTTTCATGATCATCCAGATACTGTGAATCTCGCCTCACTTGCGGGGTTTCCCCTGCCAACAAGGGACCATGAGGAATACGGTATGCTTGGCTTTTGCCAACAAAGGTAGAGACACACAAAGATCTCAGAGATGCACCCAAGACATCCCAAGACCTGAATTGCCACTGCTATTCACTGGTCGAGTTGTTTCAATGGAGATATGGAGATATCCCTGAAGCTCATCCCATGGGAGATCTGAGCTCCATGGGGGTCCAGCCCTCGGCCACAAAGGAGCACCTTTGCCAAGCAATGTACGGATCGCAGCATTTTGCTGCACAGGATGACCTGGGATGCCACTGGGGTTGGCAGCTCTGAATTGTTTGGCACCCAAAAAATTCTCTGAATTGGAAAAGAAGAATGCCACATGGCTAGTCACAGCCCATGATTTTCCACATTTTTCCACATTTTTCCCGATTCTATCCCCAAAATGACATGATATATGCTTGCTTAAATCCGCAGAACAAAGTGTTGATATTTAACTTATACAAAATCTTATGGCCACCCAAATCAATCCATTCATGTTGGAAACTGCTCGCGGCCAGGATGAACAGCAGCCGCTGGGCCCGTGGCTTTCAAGCCGAAAGTTGTGAGCAGCACAGCTGAACTGGACGCCCCATGGGTTTGTCTGAAAATAAGGTACCTCTAAATCCATTGGTTAATCAATGTTAATCATCATTATCCCTATCAGAATTGCCATTTGGAGGGGATACCTCTTTTTTTTTCGAAATATCCGTGTACCCGTATACAGATTGTGTTGATGTCACCAAGTCTATAGATGCACCCGTACTCTGCAGAACCCCGTCAGGTCCTTAGATCAGAACCCCCCAGTTTCAGCTATGAAGTGCCAGTTGCTTTCTTTGCAATTAATCTTCCAGAGCATCATTGTATATCAGACATCCATGGTGCCACCGCAGCTCGCAGAACTGTTCAAGTAATTTGGATTTTGCACGAGTCGTTCCAATCCCAGCATCATGGACGAGCGCCGCTTGTGGCTGGAAGCAACACCTGCAGTTGCGTTTGGTGCTCTTCGACATCCGATGTACCCATTTGCACCAGAGCTGTAGAATCCGCATAATTCAAATGCTGGGATGAGTTCAGCGACGTAGCCGGGAGTGTCGCTCCTTTCACCAGCATGTGTTTGGATTTCTCGGATGTATTGTTTAAAGATGTTTAAAGTATTTTAAAGATCTTTAAAGTCGTGTGGCCCAGGTTCAAAAGAGCCTGGCCGCCTGAATGCATGGCTGTAGATACTTGTTTGATCTTGTTTGGTGGTTTCAACATCAAAAAGCAACGGCTAGGTTGAAACATGTTGAAACCACGAGCCAACCTTTGTGGTTGCGAAGATTCTGTGCAGCCACTGCAGTTGAGGCCGTTCCGGTACAGACGGTGCCGGAAGAGATCGCAGAGATGGGAAATTGGCAGGTTCCGACCACCCTGCCCGAGCTCGGCTGCCCAAACGCTGGCAGCCGTGGAGACTCTTGACAGTGGCCATGGTTGTCCCATGGCTTTTAATGCATGCAACTGTTGTACACCAGCCCGGTGCCCGTGGCGCTTCGCGACCGCCTGTGTTGCGGCAGCGATGTTTCAAAGGGCACGTGAAGTTTGTTGGCATTTGCGTGTGAAGGCCATTTTTGTCATGTTTTATTTGGTGTATTCAAGACTTGAGTGCAGGTTTTATTGTGAGATATGTGATTATGTGGACGTTGACGCCATAGGTTTCGTTCGCGTAATCCGCCATTGCTTGTGTTGAAAAGCATTGATTTTGAACTTGCACGAACCAACCTGAGCCAACGGTTTTACATTTTTTGCGCACAAAAATGGTAAGATGTTTTGGCACACCTCTAGCTGAAGCAGGGGCTCAGGTTACTCAAATTCCATGTTGAGATGGGGATGGTGTCAAAGTTTCCCAGAACAGTTTTGGCCCTCCAAAGTCTTGCTGTTGTTTCGGGTTGTTTTGAAAGATCATGCGCTTGGCCACAAAACATTGACGCCACGTATCCCCTATACGTATCTTCCAAGGCTTCATCAGTGATTCATCAGTGGGTGAGACCCCATAGATTTCATGGGACTGTTATTGACGCATAAACTGACCTACGAATGTCCCCCCCGTTCCACGTAGCGTCCATGCCCTGCCAGCGTCCGGAGAAATACTTGGCGTTCAGGGAAAAAATGGCCCCACTGTGCTACTGGTAGCTGCTAGAGTAGAGCGATGATGTAGACTTCTACATTCTGTAGCTTAGGGGTCCAAACATGTAGAAAAACAAACAGGAAATAGGCCATATGTTTTCTACTTTTTCAAGGGGACATGACGTAATTACAAGATTACATAATTAAACACATATCATATCGATTTTTTGATATATGGTCTTCATCATGCACAAACAATATACGTAAATTTTAGGTGTATATATATATATGTTACATGTCATGTACTGTCATGTATATATACATAAATAATCTATCTAGTGGACGCACAAGTATATGGCACGAGTTCTGAGAGGGACCATTTGCAGCCGTATCTGTGGCACCTTTTTCTTTAGAGCCTTTCTTCACCTACCTGAAGACTTGGGGCTTGGGCCAGTGCCTGGTTGATGGTTTCAAAGCAGTAATTATTTTCAAACAAATCCCCTCTACATATACGTGTATTTTCACATATATATATATATACATACATATATATATATATATACATACATATATATATATATATACATATATATATATACATAATTATATATATATACATATATCTATATACATATATATATATATATATTTGGCATGAGGATCGAACATTTTTTTCTGAAACAGGTGGTTGAAACATGTTGAAGCCAGCAACCAGAAGTTCACATTGTGGGTACCCTCCACATCCGCCGCACATGGTGTGTCTCAGGATGAGGTGTTGAGTTCTGGTCGGACAAGGAGCGATGCGGATGGGAATCCAATGGTCCCCGGATGATTTAACACAAAGATTTTGTCATAGCCAACTTAAATTGCCAGAGGTTATGATATGTTATGATATTTCACTTCAATTCCTGGTTCAAAGACACCAAAACTCTGAATTTTTGATTTCAAAAAAAATCAACGTAAATTATTTGAGTCATCGGATTTCACCAGCATCACTGTAGGAGCAGCACTGGACCCGAAGAACTTTCCATCGTGACGCAGCTGCAGGCCCTCAGTGTTCTTCCAAGGGTTTCCCATCGGTTGATAACAGTATGAACATGAAAAACAACAGAACGGGACCCCCTGGGAGTGCAGTTTTCCCATGATGTAAGCTAATATTTTAAGAGGTTCTACTGCACTCCCAGATTCATTCTGACACAACAGTTTGACACAGCCCCAACGCATTACTTTCATAGGTGTCATGTTCATCAACGGCAAGTGTGTGTTTACATTGGACGCCCTGAAGTACCATGAAGAACTCTACTTCCGTGGACATGTCGCCATACTCTTTGGAGGGGGTCAACACCCAAAAAGCAAGAAAACAAAACAAACAAAACAAATAAATACAAATAATATTTCCAGACTCCCTGGAGAGAGGGGGGTCTAGACAAGAGTCCCTGAATATTTTGTTTTCTTTGTTTTTTCCAAGTTTTTTTTTTGGTTAGCTTGGTTCGTGGTTTCCTGCCTGTTGCACAGTTCGGTCTACGCAACGAGAAGTTCAACCATCATCTTTTCAAAGGAATAAACACGTATTGCATCTTTTTCAAGGAAACTTGCAAAAAGGCATGCTGCATGCACTGTCCTCAAGGAATACTATGGCATCCTCAGGTGCAGCTGCTTATTGAAGAATACCTTTTCAAAATAATGCTCGGCTTTCTGCAAGGAATATTTTGCTTGTTCAAAAGTCAATTTCATGGAACCATATTGCATTTTCTTACAGAAGCATCACCCTCTTTCAACAGCATTTCTATGTATAATTATATATATTATACATATAAAAGGGTACCCTTAAATGCCATACTCTTTCACAAGGACTGCTGTGTGTACATGTTTAAAGAATTAACATATTTCAATGCAATATTATTTAGTGAGTTGTTTTTTTTAATGATGGTATATGTTTTCAAATGAAACTTGTTTCCTTTTCAAAGGAAGATTGCATAACACCATTCTTCAAGTAGATATACAATGAAGTCATCAAATACTTTCTTAAAGAAATTCCGCGCTCTTGAAAAACGGATTGTGTATATTCAATTTTTCTCTTAAAGAGATGCGACCCTTCTCTGAAAGGACCACTACCTCTATGGAAGACATACCATATTTGTTCCAAAACATATCGAAGACATGATGCACCCCTCTCAAGGAATGTTGTGCACATCTCAGCGCCCTGCTTCAAAGTAATGATACACGTTGTCAGAGGAATGTTGCCCTCTCTGTAGCAGAATGCTGCATGGAGGTATGCCACAATTTTCTGAGGGAATGCCACATTCTTTTGAATGACGACTTGAGAGAAGCATAATGTTACCCTTAAAATCTGGCTTGATACTAGCACTATGGTTTAAAATATGTTGCCTTTCAAGAGAATAGCATGCTCATCCTTACACAACGTTCCATACCTCTTTATGATGCAAGGAACTCTGCCAGGAAGATGCAGTACTGCTTGGGGACAAAGTGACATCTCTTGTCAATGAAACGTGCCGTTTCCTCTTGTTCATGCTTGCTATAAAGACATCAAGCATATAAGCAAACACCACCCTATCGTTTGAGCGTGGCGCAACCGGTCAAACTTGAATTCCATGTCTCTTTGATATTCATTCGCTTAAAACAATAGTTTATAGCAAAAAGGCTGTTTTGCAGCATATGTCTACCAAACTAGTTTTCCAGCTGATTGACGAGTTTGTTTTCAGGTCCATGTAGTTTATTGTTGAATGATGTGCAAACTTGGATACATACCATATACACGCAAGACTTGAAGCCAAAAGTTTTTCCACAACACGAACCTATGTAAGCTCTACAACTGCTAAGCCTTAAAACTAAGCCAGACATAAGCAAATGTTTGAAGTGACTCATTTAAAACTTATTCAATACATAACACTTAGCGCACTCCCATAAAGACCCGGACTCAAAAGCAACCAGTCGAAAGATGTGAAGAGTAAGTGTGAAAACCAGGTACCAGGGTGAAGATGGTGGAGAAAATACGAAAGTGTTCAAACCTTTCAGCATCTCATTTCCAAACCGTTTTGGTATTGTGTTCAGATGTTCCTGGCCGTTCACGGCGCCATGGTGAGGCCCTGGATGCAGTGGATCCGCCTGGAGGTCAGAGGAGCTGGCGCAGCTGGTGGCAAAGACTGCCAGTCTATGCCAGTCTCGGCAGTCACATGTCGAGTTTGCGAAAAAAAAGTCCTCGGCTCACCACCTCACCACCCCATCAATTGCAGCGGTTTCCCAGCAAACAGTCTCCTGGGAATCCCCATCAAATTCCAAGCAAAAAATCCAGAAGTCTTCCCAGCCGCAGCCTGGGCCTGGAAACCGAGGTTTGGAGAAACGCGGCCAGTGGGCATGATTTCTGTGGCCGCATAGGGCCCTCCTCAAGGCAGCGGGTCATGCTATGTGCTTGTGGGTCAGTGTTTTGTATACCCTCAGAATGCCTCAGAACCTCCTGAAATTGTATGGTTATATTGCATCTTCCTTTCCAAGCTTCGATTTTGTCGGTTCCTGTCCAATATTGAAGTGTCATTGAATTAAGATTACATTACTCCAGTTTACAGTTTAGAATAAGAACCCAGAAGAATGCTAGCCCCAAGCGGGTGCCTCTGAACTGGGATCACTGTGAGTGAAGTGAGTAGTACATTGCTATAGAGCCAACTCATAATGGGAATGACATGGGTCACACCCTGATGAATACCATTTGCCAACTTTACAGATCATCCCAGTATCATCAGTACAAACAGTTTTGGTTCCGAGAGTCTTTGGAGCATCAGGATATGAGTATGAGTATGGCTCAACTGGGGGCACCAATAGGTGCACGAAAGGGGTCATTGCATCGAACCATCACACAATATCAGAAAATCGAATCAGCAATCATGTTGAGCCATACCCAGCTGATGAATTCAGTTCAGTTTGCAGATGTTTCTAAGGTTCCAGTTCCCTTCAGTTCCCTCTGCTTTGAGGTGCCTCTGTGGTCACGAGTATAGCAGCCATGCCCGCGGCTCAGACCGCTACAGAGAGCTTGGATGGCGGCCATGGGGTGATCAAAACATGCGGCTGGCAAGGGGAAATCCACTACAAATGGAGGTTGTAGCTGGGAAAATTATCGACCTAAATTGGGGATTTTCAGCAAGCCTCGTTGATTACCGGAGGGTACTGCAACTACTTCTTTATACTAGCCATAAATTGAACGAATTATGCCCAGACATCCTTAGATAATCAGTGGGCTTTGACGGGTTCCAAGTCCGCTCAGCCATCAGGGCATTTCATTTCTGTCCAGGTGTGGTCCAAGGGTCGCAAGGCGAGCGGAATTTGGGCTGAAGAGTGGCTGGGACCTGGTGCAGAAATTGCAGAATGGTGGCTGGACCAGCTACAATAGTACATGTCCCAATCTGGATGAACTATGATGCAAAGTTGCAATACTCCCACATTGGTGCTGAATCCTCTTGTTTTGTGGTACCTTTCTATGATTTTCTATGTGCTGTATTCAAGTAGATCGGTCGATAGATATATAACAATACAGAACATTACATCATATAATCTCATCCTTATCTTAGGCGGGTTTTATCTCTAACTTCTTAAACTATACTGCATCCCTATTTAGGCCATAGAATAATGACCCGCTCTACATATCTCTTCTCCTTGCCGTCCAGGAGCTTCGACCAGCCTGTGGCAGCTGCAGCTGCACTGGGTGCGGTGGTTTTGATGTGGAGTTCACCAGCAAAAATAGGGGATTTCACCAGCAAAACTGGGGGATTTTTCACATGATTTGACCACCTAAACTTGTGATTTCAAACATGATTTTGGGGATGGACATGGATGGAAACTGAAATCACCATGGACATCCATGGACCGGGGTCGTTTCTGGTAGGATCACTGTCTTTGTCAAGTCACTTTTTCATCGCGGGTAGCATCAAAGGATTCGGCTTGAGTCTATCAACACCGGCAATCAAAGTTCGTCCTGGACTGACCAGAGGCACTGACCGGAAACATCCAGTAGCATTATTTTAATATGTCTTGATCCTGGAATATCCTGGACATGTCATCTGATGTGCGGAAGCGTTCTTGAATTGTGGTCGTCGGCCGCAGCTTTCGCTACATCCCTCGGCGGCCTGAAGAGATTGGTGGGACGGCCCAGTAGAGCCAGAGGGAGGCTCCAATCATTCCCCAAATTGAATCAATTGTAGCGTATTGTAGCTATGAAGTACTGAAAAACTTAGAGATCTTAGAGAACGCTCTAGAATAAATACGGCTCTTATTTGTATAGTCTATTATGTGTGGATCAGGATGCCGTTGTCGGCATGTTGTGTCCAACATGATGAAGTATATCAAATTGCAAAAAGTTATCTTGTAGGTGGGATCACCATACGACATGCCCGACTCACAAGAGTTTTCACATGTTTTCACTGGATATTGTCTGTCTTGAACCAGCCAAAGGCGAATTTGGGGACACAACGGCTCACTTTTCCAGTGTTTCTTCCTTGACACATCTTGACACCAAGAGACCTGCGAAAGAATGGCAAGTTGGGAAATCTGCTGACTATCTTGCTTGATACGAACAACCCTATCATCTCCTGTACTGTATCTGATCAAATGGCATCAGAGCTCTACCCCACGAGGCGAATGGTGGCTGCCTAGACGCAAAGGTGCCGCTGCGTCATGCCAATCGGATTTTCGTGTGCTGCAAAAATTGACACATGAACCATGCAGCCATGGTGCCTGGATAGGTTTCGACATCCGCATTTGGAGACCCAAGTGCAAATGTCAGCACAGCCACGAGGACCTGTGGAAAATACATGACACTTGCGGGTGTCAGATCACTGCGGGGGTGTGATAGGTTCTGTTGAAAGACATACAACACACTCCAGTGACTTGTTGTCGACTGATGGACAACACTTAGGTGAGAAGGTGGGAACACATATGAAGGTGAGTTACACGTGCTGTCTCTTCATGTCTTGGTGAGATACGCCAACTTGCCGGAGATCTGATTCTACGCATTGAAACAGATGGACGTTGATCAGGTGCTGAAGTCCACGGTGGGCTGGTTCTCTACTTTTTTTCTATGCTTATGTGCCAGGAGCACGATCCGAACACTTTGTCCTGCAGATGTGAATGGCTCGGAAAGGGGCACTTTGAGTCATTTTGATGCCCTAGCGACTGAATCGGATCAGAGTATAACCCGGTGAAACCTGCTTTACCCGGCAAAATGACACAGACCATCAATAACTAATATTGAAATATATTGACTAGTGACTAGTCATGCTGACACTTTGCTGACACCAGAAACAGACCCAACTATACAGATTGAATTTCTTTTCCCTGTGCTCTTCCAATCTTTTCCAAGATCAAGTATCATCAATCCCCGCTGGCAGAAGTATCCAAGACTCCAGGGTAGCCAGATGCGAGGTTGTGGTTGCCATTCTTTCAGCTCGGCCTGGGAATGCATCACCTGTGAAGGGAAGTGGGAGGACAGGGGATACTGGGCGTCATTTCAGTTTCTGGCGGACCCATATTTACTCAGAAAATGAATGAAAATGACATGGAATACTTCCTGTAATATCTATTTTCCCCGAAGATCTTGGAGCTAGTCTCCCATCATGATCCATGATGTAGCATGACATACCATGACACTTGAATCAAGTGGGAAGATCTGTACCAGGACCACGAGTCCCTCTGGGAGAACGAGGAAGAACGGCGGCTGTTGGGAAAACCCATTGGACAGGTCAGGTGGCTGTTTGCACATGTTGTGGGAGCGGCGGCCATGGGAGTCTTGGATACTTCTGCCTGGGATTGATGATACTTGATCTTGGAAAAGATTGGAAGAGTACAGGGAAAAGAAATTCAATCTGTATAGTTGGGTCTGTTCCTGGTATCAGCATCGTGTCAGCATGACTAGTCAATATATTTTAATATATAATTATATAATTATATAATTATTGCGGGTCTGTGTATCGGAAGCCCAAATATGGTCTAGAAGTTATTGTTTGAAACGACCCAGTGATTACTCCATCATGTCTGATCATCATTTTCCGCATTCAAAACTTGGCCATATATTGCAGACCCATTCTCCATGTTTGGACGAAGCCATATACCCCACATGGTTGGTTGTTGTGTCCCATTATGTTCTATCAGTATCATGCATACTCTCGAAACCACCCCATGATTGTTGGTTCATGTTGGTTTCATACCCCTCAATTCTTGCATCAAACCCAGGCATGTTTTTTTTATGCAGTATTTGCGAGGCGTTCATGCCATTGGCTTCTACACCAGATGTGCCCTGGCAATGGAATGATGGCACGGGTGATAGCGATATTGAATTGTACCATATGGAAATCCAGCAATGGGAAATTGATGTTCCATTGCCAGGTTAGATTCCTACTGTAGAGAGCAATTTTGCTTGCAGGTGGCCCAGCATCGAATCCAAAAGACATTTTCACATGGTCCAATCACGTCCAATCACTGTCTAGCCGCTAGCTGTGAAAAATGCAATCCAGTTCCAGTTCCTCGAGTGGTTTGTACTGTCCATTTCCAGTTTTGAAGTTCTCCCCGGGCCATGATATGTCATGATCCTCATTGATAAACTCATTGGGCTTTGGAACAACCGGTGGATGATGCCCAGCAGTGGTCATCCGAGATCCAGCAGATGGTCCTGCAGACCCCAGCGCAACTCAGCGATGACCAGGGCTGGTGCGGGGCCTCAAGCGGCGCCACGGGGCTGAAACCGATGTTTTTTGGGTGGGACTGGATGCCTCCGAAACATGTGTGAAAGTCTATGGACCGATATGAATGATATGAACATTTGAGTTGTTCATAGTTTTTCGATTTTCAATGTTGCATGATGAAATATATTTACATTGCTAGCAATTAGTGAAGATGTCTTGGTGCTGGTTTACATGTTTCATCGTGCCTGGGATGATGAACCCAGTCAACTTAAATATGTTCAGAAATGAGTGATCGTGGCTTGTCATTGTCTACATTTGTTGTTTCTTCATATCCCATCAGTGGTTTGTTGGGTTTGTTTTCTTATTTTTTGTTGGATGATGTTGGATGTAAAATGAACCGAAAACTGGTTGATATTTTAACACAAACAGCAATAGTGGTTTTATATACATCCCTAGTGGATTTATTCATAGTGAATTTAGATATTAGAGACAAACATATGTATGTACATTGTGTACGCACATCTCAATGATATAGTGGCTCTATATAACATATATTTTAAAGGGTTATATTTATGATATATATCATATATATCTCATATATATATATATATTTGTTATATATCATATATATATATATCATATATATATCATATATATATCATATATATATATATATGATATATATATATAATTAATACATATACATATCATACATATATATATAGATTATACAATCCCATTTTACATTGGATTTTCCATTGGATTCCCTGTGGCCGGATCCTCAGGTCCCTGCCCTATCGATCGAAGCCCGAACGATCCGTGCGGTTGATGCAGGCAGCGTCCTTGGAATCATGGAAGCTTAGGATAGAAAATATAACATGTACATATATATATACACATATATATTATATATTTTAGTCGAAGGAAGTTTAGAAGTCAAACTTCCGACAATATGGACAGATGAAAAGCAGAGCAGCGCAGAGGCAGAGAGAAGAGAAAGATTAGAAGAGAGAAGATCAGAAGAGAAAGAGTCAGAAGAAAGAAGATGCAGATGCGCGAAAAGGTGGGAAAGTCGCGAAACACTCTGTTTTTCCAATGTTTTGTGGCTCCGGAGGGTCGAAAAGTAGGCTCGCTAAAGCGGCGGGTGCGGAGCCAGCTGGCCAGATGAGAGATGACAAATTGCACGCCGTTGTGGCGCCAAGCACATTTCGATGTCAAAATGTATAAAGCACACCATGCTCGGACCACTTTTAACTAGTTGAGATGTCGAAAAAGTGCACGCCGTTGTGGCGCGAAGCACATTTCGAAGTCAAAATGTTAAAACCACCAGGGGTTGGGACCACTTTTTGAGGTTCAGATGTCGAAAAGTGCATGCCGTTGTGGCGTGAAGCACATTTCGAAGTCAAAATGTTCAAAACACTAGGGGTTCGGACCACTTTTGGAAGTTCAGATGTCGCTTCGCTTCACTACACTACATCACATTACACTACACTACACTCCAGTACACTACACTACACTACAGGACATTACACTACACTACACTCCAGTACACAACATTACACTACACTACACTCCAGTACACTCCACTACACTAAATTACACTACACCACACTACATTCCACTATACTACACTATCTTCCACTACACTTCACTACCTTACACTACACTACACTCCATTACACTACAACTACAACTACAACTACAACTACAACTGCACAACTACACTCCACTACACTCCACTACACTCCACTACACTCCACTACACTAAATTTCACTACACTACATTACACTACACTACATTCCGCCACACTCCACTACACCACACTACATTACACTACACTACATTAAACTGAATGACACCGCACCACAGATAGACAGGTAGACAGATAGATAGATAGACAGATAGACAGGTAGACAGCTAGACAGATAGACAGATGAAAGGGAGAGATAGATAGATAGATAGATAGATAGACAGATAGACAGCTAGACAGCTAGACAGATAGACAGATGAAAGGGAGAGATAGATAGATAGATAGATAGACAGATAGACAGATAGAGAGGTAAACAGATAGACAGATAGATAGATAGATAGATAGATAGATGGATAGACAGATAGACAGATAGACAGGTAGACAGATAGACAGACAGACAGATAGACAGATAGATAGATAGATAGCTAGCTAGATAGATAGATAGCTAGATAGATAGATAGATAAATAGATAGACAGATAGGTAGTCAGAGAAAGAGAGAGAAAGAGTGAGAGAGATCAATCACCTTTCGATCCATCAGTGGCTTCGCTCTGCCATCCCTGATTCACCACAACCAACCCCTCCTATAGGTTCCCTTTTTTTGAAACTTCCGCCACCGCCTTAAGCGGTACTACTGGTATATATAGAAAATCTAGGAATAAATGGGGTATCCCACACACACAGATATAGGGAAAAGACAAATTTATCATCATCATTTTTCCATTGATTTTCAGCAGGATTTGACTGGATTCTGCATCGTTTTGTTGGGGCGGTACAGTAACTATACCTGCGAAACGCACTTCCCAGCCGTGAATCCCTCTTGCCCATGCAGAAGTGTAAGAATGTATATAAGTCTCCTTCATCAGATAGGTATTTCCTCGAAGGGAAAATATATACCCCAAATCCCCCAGTTGATGGTTGATGTTAGTGGGGCAAACCATGTTGCTTCGCGTTGAAACTACACATTTGTTGCATCATGTCATTATATGGTTTTGTCAGAAAACAGGGTACCCCTCACTTTGATGGTTGATCATCATTATGAATCATTATTCCTCTTAAATGGTTATATATATATATATATCGGATATGTATATATATATATATACGCACACATATTATCATATACTTATATATATATATAATATATATATATATATATATATCATATATATATATAATTATTATATCAATTTTTAGGGGATGTGACAGTATACTACCCTTTTCAGACACCATGCAATTTCTTATTGGCTTCGTGGCATCAGGAGCGATGTTCCAACTATGGCCGCAACAATTCGCGCGGCGGAGGTCAAGGACAGGACCTCCCTTTTCGGCAAGAAGTGGGTTGAACTCCCTGTTCATTACGGGTATATTATGGGGATATCATGGAGGACATACAGTAAAAAGGGTATACCTGGGTCTTCCTATGGGTCCAATTTTTTTTTCTCCAAAAACATGTTTTTTAAGTGAAACGGCGATTCTTCATATTTTGTTTTTTCACGCTTTCTGGCTCCCCTGTAGTTTTTATCCTGATTATATAGTGTTTCACTAGGCCTTTGACTGTGGTGGCTTTTGACTTGGAGCGTGGCCTTCAAGTTTCAACATGTTTCAAGACTGAATTTCAAAGTCTTTGAAAGAATCATTGGTCTTTTTGTCACATAGGAGAAGCATGATGTGGGAATTCTATCCTTTTGGCAAGTTCCCCCTGCACTGCACCTTGTATCTAGTTTGAGAGTGAACCATGAGCTTTCACTAATTTTTGAAATCTGGTTTGCCAATGGCACTTGGATCTTCGAATGGCTTGGCTAGGGAAAACTGAACTTGGCGATGTGCTCCTTTACTGGTGGCAAAATGCAACACTGATAGCAAGACAAAGCTACCCTTCCCACACTAAAAGTGGGACGTGGTGAGAAAGATCCTTGAAGATGCCTTGCAACGCAGTCAAACTATCACTGGATGGTCTCTTAAGTCTCTACGATTTGCAAAAATGAAACGGCATATTTTCCCAATCAAACGGCAAATTTTCCCGACCAACCGGCGATTTTGACCAATCACTGTTCCAGCATGTTTTTTGATGACCAATCCAACACTAAATCTTTTTACTTTCCTTTTCGCCTAAGCACCAGCTGTGCTCCAACTTTGTTCGGTGAACAATTTTGCAAAGTTTTCTACCGTAATTGAAACCTTGTTTTTGCTGAATGCAACTACAGCTACCCGGAGACAACCCAGTTACTTGAATTTCCTTGTCCTATGAATATATAAATGGCCCGAGCCTTTGGATGAATCGCACAACTTTGATGCATGTTTTGCATCGTCAGCTTGGCAGACATTTGGAAAGTAACTTAGAGGCTGACATTTGGCCACCTGGGGATGACATGCAATCGAGAAGCATGTGTCTTCCTATTATATACTTATTTCTTCCAAGCCTTCCCCTTTTGACATGTTCATGATGGTGTGAAAGGGAAAAAAACTCACACGCATCATATATCTCAACTTCATGAAGGAGTTAAACGGCGAAAATCAACGAAATGGCAAGAAACATCTTAGTTTTGCTTGGATTGCTTGGCGGCGAAAACTATGTACCTCAGGGTTAGGTATTTTATTCATGGGATAGTAGTTTGAAGATATTCCATTTGTTATCGCAATATTACTCCATTTGTTTTGGGGTGATATTTCAGGGGGTCATACCATGAAGTGCAGGCTGTGGCTTTACCAAGGCCCGTTGCCTTGGTGGACGTCCTGGCACTCACCGGTTGTTAATGTTGGTTATATCCCAATGAAATCATACAAAATCTCCATTGTACCACCATTTTTGTTGCTGAATCCTGGTAGTTTCTGCAGACGGAGGATTTTTTGAGCAAAAAGCACCAGGATCTCTGGAAGATGCTTTCCCGCCGCGTCCACCCCGAGGCTGGGTCAAAATGTTGTGAAGACAGTAACGGATCTGGTGCATATAACGTACAATTATAGTATCAAAATGTATCAACTATGTTCATATTTGTAGTTACCTGATCTCATATTTGTAGTTACCTAATCTCATATTTGATGTATAGTCTAGTATCATCATCTATATATAGATATATATATATATATAATTACACACGTTCGTATGCATCGTGGCGCCCTTATCACCCCAGAGTTTGAAAGTTCCCATGGGCTTCGCGAATCAGGTGTTGGAAGCGCTGGAGCCTCGCAGGCAGCCGTTTTGATGGTGTTTTTTTTTGTGTTTTTTAAATGTTAAGACGAAAACCCCATTGGTTTACAATTACGGCCCTTTACCAGTTATAAGTAGGTCTAACATCTTATAACATCTAAAACCCCATTTATAGAATGTAAAATCCCATTTATAACCAGTTATAACTAATTAAGGGCTGCCTGGGGGCTCATTTCGTTCATTTCCTCCAGGGCAATGACAGGGAAACGGTGTAAAACACCATTTTGAAGGCAAAGATCGGGTTCCATCATGTTCCAGACCTGATGTTTAAACTTGTCATATCCATTCATATCCCATCAATAACCTGATTGCTATCCTCAGGAATCACCATGAATTTATTCACAATAAATCCCCATAGATTCCCGTAAATTTCGATCAATCCCCATCAATCACATTGAATCAGCACCAGCTCATGGGATATCCAACATCCAAGTGACAATGCGCTGGCCAACACAGTGGTGCCAGGTGATCTCCTTAGAATGAGTTGATGTGTTTGCTCAGCCCTGTCATGTGTTCTCATGTTCTTTTTCCAAACAAAACATCATGGGATGTTGATTCTCCTCCAAATCCCGTCGTGAAAATGGAGTGTTGGATGGCTACTTCGGGATAACGTTGCCCATAGCCATAAACATTGTGAACACATTGCAGCATTGTAACAGCTTGGGCAATGTCAATGGGCTGTATCTGGTCATGGGGATGTTGCGCACCAAAGCGTTGCAAACTCCACCGGGAGAGGTGCAGAGGGCGCCCGCGTTTGAAGCCAAGCTAGTGCCTAACATTGCTTTCTGACGCCAAGAAAAACAAACTAATCAAACAGTTCCCGGCCTAGCCCCGCAACATCCGCCGGGAGAGGTGCAGAGGGCGCCCGGGAGCGTTTGAAGCCAAGCTAGTGCCTAACGTTGCTTTCTGACGCAAAGAAAAACTAGTCAAAAAGCCACCGGCCTAGCAGCAAAGGCTGCACAGGGCGCCCGGAGGCATTTAAAGCCAAGCTAGTGCTTAACGTTGCTATCTGAAGCCATCAAAAAACTTGTCGAAACGCACTTGGTAAATGGGCAAAGTACTGCGCAGGGCGACCTTAGTGGCCCCAAACGCTTGCAAAAGGCCCTGGAGATACGAGATGCTCCCACCAAAAACCTGCAGACGGGGCATGGCGGTGCCGGAAGAACGGGATGCTGCTTAGATTTCAAGCCAAGCTAGTGGCTAACGATGCTTTCTGGAGCCAGCAAAAAATTAAAACGGATGCAAAAAACCCTGGAGGAACGAGATGCTGCCACCAAAAGGTTGCAAACGCTGCTGGCGCTGCAGAGGCCGCCGGGACCTTTAAAACCAGGCTACAGCCCAAGCAAGCAGTTCCCAAACGCTGTCCTCGCACAAACAAGAACGAAAAGCGCTGCTCCTGACACGCCCCCTGCCATTGGCTGGGGTCGGCGGATAAATGGCAAAAACTGTAGTTTGGGGTTCCAAGTTCTTGGAAATCCCGGTTCGTGGGTAGATGTGGGAGTTTCTGGGAATGGGAATGAGTCATTTGAGTCTAGTGCCGCACATTGTTCGTCGTCACTCTTTGACACAACCTGAAGTTCCTGAACCTGATGGAGATGTGACACTGATTTGGTAGGATTTGTTGCGATTACATTTGTTGCTTTGTGGTTTTATTCAACATGTGTTCCTTCTTATTAATTATTTCGTAAATGGGTGTATGATATACCACCAGTTCTGGCGATTTTCACAGGGAAAATGATGACAATATGACCTGTTTGATATTGTTTGGGCGGTATTCCCACCATATTCAGACAAACCCCATCATCTTTCGATCATTTTCCATTTCACATCCATTTCGTTCGAGGATTTCCCGGCCTTCCCCACGTTCGATGGCACCGTACATTCCCGGGTCAGTCACAGTCACTTCGGAGTCGAGGCGGCCAGCGGCTTCACTGGAGGCTTGGAGGTGCAGCTCCCCGGGGATCTTGATGCCAAATTTGAAGGAAATTCAATAATCCACTAAAACTATTCATAAGAAAATTCACTAATGATTAGCACTATTGGTTATAGTATGTTATAGTAGTGACTATAGTGATTATCACCATTCAGAAGATTCATTAATGATTATAGTGACAATGCGCTAGTGACACTAACATTGTACAGTATATAACAATGGTGGATTAACTGATAATTCATCATGGTTGTGACAATTAATGATATAATTCACTGATAATATGAGTTATGTTGAACAATGATGGTGATTATTGAATTGAATATGGAAATGATGGGAATGTTGGAATTAGAATGGTCTCAAGATTCATACAAACAGTCACTACGTTTTGATCCCTTCGGGCGGAATGGTTGGTAAACCAGGTCATAACCATACATATTTTTAACGAGTGTGTTGAGCTGACTGTTTTAGTGTCAATTTTCTTTATTTTTGTATACATCCCTTGAATGTTTGTAAACCCAATTTACAGCGTGTTTTTGTTGGTGTTAACTCAACACTGAATCGTAGTGTTTTCGAGCAACGAACCCAAGTGATGAGGTGGTTGACATCACTTACCACATCAAACATCAATGTTTTGGAACGATGCTGCTATGAGATACTGTGATCGGGGTCGAAGTATTATGAGAAGCAGCATGTGCAACACTGAGACTAGTTGTTTCAATGGAGAACACATTGGGAAATTGAATAACTATATTCTTTAACCTTTGAAAAACTATTAATCCATTAATTATTTTTAATTGAACTAGCTATTTAACATTATTTAACTATTGAACTATCAATAACTATTGAACTATTGAACTATTGAACTATTAAACCTGAGACTGAAGCCTGGCTTTGAGACTCGATTTTCTAGCCAAGAAACAACAGCATCGGGGTTTAGACATGGCCCGTAGCTTGCAGGATGCATTTCCACCCCGACAGAGGCTGGGGAAGCCGTGAAGCAGACGGAAAATGGTGAGGAAGCCATGGAAAGCCCTTAAATTCTCATGGTTGATCATATGTTTTCCCATGACATTGGCAATTTTTTGGTGGTATTACCTTGCTCTTAAACAAACCCCATTTGACCGTGTTGATATGTGAAATTTCTCCTGCAATGCGAGTATGGTGGTTGCAGTACTTGCAGCATGGTGGTTGCAAACGTGTTCCGACCAGGGAACCTGTACTGTACTGTGGGCAATGGATGGCGATGGTCACGAAGTACTTCAGTGAGAAAGAACATGCAGTAGATCTTCCTTGCCCCCTTGCTAGTTTTTTTGTTGCCAACTTATTTAGGGCAAAACTGTTTAGGTAGTTCAATGATTTGAGTTTGCCATGAATTCTACTAATTCTACCAATTGCCATCCATGCGGGTCTACATGTCATCATTATATATGTATATTATATATATATATATATGTATGTGTATATATATATTGTATATATTGTATATATATATATATACATACAATATGTCATAATGGATGATGTGGCCATCATATTATCATATTGCCATCCATTATGATGCTCAGGTCCAACTCGGGAGGCCGACTGCGCTGAGACATTGCGTCCATTGCGTCCACGGTGCGGCGGATGGGAAAGGGTCGAAGAGTTGTGTTTTTTTTTTTCCCCACCTGCCAGGTGAGGGTTGTTAGATTTTATGTCAGTTGCCTCCTCCTCCTCCTGCTCCTCCTCCTCCTCCGCCTCCTCCGCCTCCTCCTGCCTCGTCCTCCTCCTCCTCGTCCTCCTTGTCATCCTTGTCGTCCTTGTCGTCCTCGTCGTCCTCGTCGTCCTTGCTCAACTGCGACCCGCGATCCACAGTGTTCTCTGCCGGACCTCAACCACGACCACCCACGCCCAGTGTTCCCTGCCGGACCTCAACCACGACCATCCACGCCCAGTGTTCCCTGCCGGACCTCAACCACGACCATCCGCGCCCAGTGTTCCCTGCCGGACCTCAACCACGACCATCCACGCCCAGTGTTCCCTGCCGGACCTCAACCGCGAGTATCCACGCCAAGTGTTCCCTGCCGGACCTCATGTAGGAAGATATGGGACAAAGAATGTGCAGAAGAAGGTGTCAGAAAGAATGTCAGAAGATATGCCAGAAGATATGCCAGAAGAATATGCCAGATAGAATGCCAGATAATATGCCAGAAGATATGCCAGATAGAATGCCAGATAGAATGCCAGAAGAATTTGCCAGATAGAATGCCAGAAAATATGCCAGAAGATATGCCAGATAGATATGCCAGAAGATATGCCAGAAGATATGCCAGAAGATATGTCAGATATGCCAGAAGCTATGTCCCAGAAGATATGCCAGATAGAATGCCAGAAGCCAGAAGATATGCCAGATAGAATGCCAGATTGAATGCCAGAAGATATGTCAGATAGAGTGCCAGAAGATATGCCAGATAGAATGCCAGAAGATTTGCCAGATAGAATGCCAGAAGATATGCCAGAAGATATGCCAGATCATATGCCAGAAGATATGCCAGATAGAATGCCAAATAGAATGTCAGAAGATATGTCAGATAGAATGCCAGAAGATTTGCCAGTAAGAAAATGTATAAATGTCATGGTGGGGATCACACGAAGTAAAGTATTTTTTTTTTGGCGTCATCATTATATAACTTTCAACAAATTCTAATGTATAACTGTATAAGTATGTAATTACTATGTATATTCAAGTGGTAAACCCAATAATTTGCCTCCATTTTTGCAGGGTAGTATGATGTAGTATTAAACCACCCATTGGGGCTGGTTGGTGATTGAGTTTACACTTGCACAAGTATCATGATTGTGATTGAGATCATAATTATGAACAAACAACAATCATCATGGCCATCCTGCTCCAGAGACACTCGACGCTTGGGTCCGTTGCTTGCTTCCAGTGTTACAACGCATGGCAACTGAACCCACTTTCACTGGAGTGGCAGATCTGGAAGAGACTCAGAGAAACACCAAGGAGGATAAAGATGATCTGGAAAAAGGGATGTGCGTCGCAGAAGCCGAAGAGGGATGTGCACCAGTCACCAAGTGGTACATGCTCCTAGTGATGCTCAGCGTGTACCAGGGCTATGCATCAATGGTGGGACCTCTTCAAGCTGCTTACAAGTATGAATTGGGAGTGAAGCATGGCACAGCTGCGGCCCATGTTTTCACCCAGGCAGCTGTAGGTGTCCACCATGGCAAGCTGATTGCCAAGCTGGGGCACAACATCTTCTTCGCCTGCCTCAGCCCACGGATGCGGGTGATCATTGCCATGATCCTGATGTTTGTGGGTGTGTTGATTCCACCACTCCTAGTGTTTACCTTGGAGTTTCACTGGGTGTACTCAGTCCTTGTGTCTTACATGCTGTCAGGCTTAGGCCTTGGCATTTTTGCCCCAACCTTCATGAGTGTGATCACACCCATGGGAAAGGCCACCAAGTCTTGGGCCATTGTAGGTTGCCCTGCTGGCTTTGCGACCATCAACATCTTGGGCCTTTCATTAAGTTCCCTCAAGATGCCAGTGGTGTACATCTACTGGTACATCGTGGCCTGTCTGCCTGTTGGCTTCTACTTCTTCTGGAAGTATGCCCCGCATGACAAGGCGGAACAGCGCCCCGCCAATTTCCGCACTTCCTTGAGACAAGGAGGCAGCTGGATGCCTCCAATGGTGCCTTTCTTCCTGGCTGCGTTCTTCGGTCACTTTGCCATGGAGAACTGGCCCGCCATTTTCTACATGTTCCGGCCACCAAAGGTCAAGCTTTCAAATTGGTTATTTAAGGGGGGTTCTTAAGTCATGGCGAATCCCCAAGGCCCCATGGGTTTCAATACAAAGTCATGGTCTAATGATTTGGATGTTTTGGTGGTACCCCCATTTTAGTTCAAATATCTATCCATTCACTGGACATCAGATCAGGCCAAAGATTTGATCCATTGAAATGGCCCTGGGGGCCTGGTCAGGTGCCGTTGTTCGACCCACACAGTGATCAACATCTGATGGACTGGGGCCTCTTCTTTGCCATCACCTACGGCTTCACTTTCCTTGGCGATGCGATCAGCCGTTGGATTGCCATGTACATGTCAACACCTTCAGTGAAGAAGAGGCTGGTGTTTCTCAGTTTTGCCTTGGCATTGATCGTTGCAGGTCTCTACTTGGAATCTTTAGCCATTGCAATTCTGATTCCTCTGGCCATCTTTATGATTTTCTGGGGCAACGGTACTATCTTCGGCCTCACCGCGAATCACGTGGATAGCCATGTGCCCAGCGAGCACAATCTCGCGGCCTACTCCGTGGCCTCCTTCATCGGTGATTTGGGCTCAATCCTCGGTGGTGTTTTGGTGGAGAATACACACGATCTTTTCTGCCAGGGCCATCACGGGCCCTTCATGTGCTGAGGGGCGGAGGAGCCATGATGAGGTGATGACGGTGATCACGGTGATGATACCGGTTTCCCCGGTAGGTCAGTTTGACGATAGCATAGCCATGGCATAGTGGCATCGCCAGTGCATAGGTTGCCCACCTGAGGTACGGCTATCACATGGGTGAGCGACGTGGTGCCTACGAAAAGCTCCACGTGAGCTGCTCTGAAAAAGCGCATGTGCAGTTTCCTAACAGTCTCAATCTTGGTTTGGTATGTCAATGGGTCATACATGGTTATGTATGAGAACGCAACTGTATGCTATAGTTGTCTGCAAAATTAAGTGATCAATCAGCAATAATTTAGTATTTTTGGTCTTAGATTAGCCATGGTGAACGGTATAGGTGATGTATCAGAACAAGCCTCACATACTCAACAAAGTCGCATGAGGTTTTCGGGTAAGCAGTTTGCAGATTTTGATCACATATATTTATATATATATATACTGCCATGTAATGCCATGTAATGCCATGTAATGCATGACCTACAAGGGCGCAATTCTGACATACATACAGTACTCCTTTTTTTCAGAGCAACTCAATTCACTTGTGACAAAAGGCAAGTGCGGAGCCAATTCATTTGCATTCGAAACCATTTTCTTTTTACGTGCATCTGTAATGTAGAAGTGCTGTTGGTCATTTGGTTCAGGACTTTGGGATGGTTTCGGTTTTATGTGTTTATTGCAGAGAGCTAGTGAAGCCTCTGCAGAATTTGTTTCCCAAAACTGCTATAGGGGCGAAATGGCGATCAAAAGCGTTGGCCCGTAAGATTCCCTCTTAGCATTGCAAGGCAAGACTTGTTTGGTGGCTTGAGATATGTTTTAATGGATTTTTGTTGGATATATGATATACAGTAATTATGTGGAATTGTTGAATGGCTATGAATGGCTATGAATGGTCATGAATGGCTATGAATGGCTTTGAATGTCTCACATGGATCTGAAACCACCAACTAGTACCCGCAATGGCATTTGCATAGTGGCATAGTTCTATGATTTTGCTAACACGCCTGTGCTTTTGCACGTTTCTGTCTAGATCTGTAAAGATTTCTTTGAGGATTGCAGGCTTAAAGCCATATGAAGCAGTGGATCGGTGAAATAGGGACTGCGACAGGGAAAAGCCGGCAAGTGGGTGGCTGTAGATTTCAGAACCTTTTTGCATCTCTTTGCGAGGCAACATCACGTGGGTTTGTCTGAAAATGTGGTACCCCCAAATCACGAAAGCTAGCGGTAGCTAGCTGGAGTTACTCTTGCTTCAGCAAGGGGAGGGGCACAATGATATATAGTGATTTTTCACTCGAAGCCCCCCAAGCTCCCAGGGCATTTTGAAGCGGTCTTGAAAGCAGATGGTCACGAGCTCAAATCCTGCCAGGTCTCTAGGCAATCGGTATTCAGCATATCAAAAGCCCATCTTTTTGCAGGCTCATATGAACCTTAGCTTTCGTTCACCCCCCCCCTTGGGTCTCAAGTCCAGTTGTTGACAATTTCCACATGACATGAGCACTTGACCCCAATTCCCCACACACACACACCCAAGTATCAGATTTGTGGTTACAATATCATTAGTTGGTGGTTTAATCCCGATTTAAACATATTTATATAGATGATTTACTGATTTACCCGTTACTGTCCCATTAAGATCTTGGGAAACAGCATTTGGTAGCCCCCTTGAGCTGCAGGTTGCCAGGAACCCGCGAACTCTGTGCGAGTCGATCACCACATGAGTTTCCAGTATAAAGTGCACTTGGGATATCACACACTAAAGACAGAAACATGCGGTAAATGTCTATATCTGATTTGTGTATATTGTATATATATATATAATTATATATAAACAATAAAAACCATGTCTACATATAGTTGTATATTCACATATATGATTCGTTATTTGTTATTTCCCCACCTGCCAGGTGAGGGTTGTTAGATTTTATGTCAGTTGCCTCCTCCTCCTTCTCCTCCTCCTCCTCCTTCTCCTCCTCCTCCTCCTGCCGCCTCCTCCTGCCTCGTCCTCCTCTCCTCCTCCTCCTCGTCCTCCTTGTCATCCTTGTCGTCCTTGTCGTCCTCGTCGTCCTCGTCGTCCTCGTCGTCCTTGCTCAACTGCGACCCGCGATCCCCAGTGTTCTCTGCCGGACCTCAACCACGACCACCCACGCCCAGTGTTCCCTGCCGGACCTCAACCACGACCATCCACGCCCAGTGTTCCCTGCCGGACCTCAACCGCGAGTATCCATGCCAAGTGTTCCCTGCCGGACCTCAACCGCGAGTATCCACGCCAAGTGTTCCCTGCCGGACCTCATGTAGGAAGATTTGCCAGATAGAATGCCAGAAAATCTGCCAGAAGATATGCCAGATAGATATGCCAGAAGATATGCCAGATAGAATGCCAAATAAAATGCCAGATAGAATGCCAGATAGAATGCCAGAAGATATGTCAGAAGATATGCCAGATAGAATGCCAGATATGCCAGAAGATATGCCAGATAGAGATGCCAGATAGAATGCCAGAAGATATGCCAGATAGAATGCCAGAAGATATGCCAGATAGAATGCCAGAAGATATGTCAGAATATATGCCAGAAGATATGCCAGATAGAATGCCAGAAGATAGAATGCTAGACGATATGTCAGATAGAATGCCAGAAGATATGCCAGATAGAATGCCAGAAGATTTGCCAGATAGAATGCCAGAAGATAGAACCAGAAGATATGCCAGAAGATATGCCAGAACATATGCCAGAAGATATGCCAGATAGAATGCCAAATAGATTGTCAGAAGATATGTCAGATAGAATGCCAGAAGATTTGCCAGTAAGAAAATGTATAAATGTCATGGTGGGGATCACACGAAGTAAAGTAATTATATCAATTCTTTGGGGCATGGAAATCCATTTTTGTAGCAGATTCCTGTTGTCGTGCATAAATGCGACATAGGATGGAAGTTCAATATCAGTTCACACAAGCATGCATGCACAAAAATAATCGATTTAGGATGTCATGGACGATGTATGCCAATGTGTGTGTGTGCTTACCCAGAGATAAGTATCTTGGAGTAGATAGAAAATACCCAGAGATAAGTATCTTGGAGTAGATAGAAAATCCCATGAATTTGTCAACAAAAGTATGCTGATCTCGCTGGCATTTTCCGTGGCCAAAAACTGGCTGCATTGCCGAACTGGTGAGACACAGCAAGTAGTGGTTGAGCAAAGAGTTGCTGCAGCGGCCCGACAGCAATAACTTGAATACGGTCACATACATGCATAGTTTTCACATAAAGATACTTGAATGATGTAAATCATACTACTAAGATAGATACAGCAGCACACAATAATTTGTACATATTATAAATATTTATAAATATGATATCAAAAAAAATGATGTGGCAAATATATGACTGCACGTTATCGTTATTATGTTTTGACAACGGGGATATTTATGGAGATATCGAGACCCAGTGCCATGAAATCGTAGGGAATTTTGGGAGGCTTTAAACCATGGGGATTCGGGGGGTACAATGTAGAATTTTCAGACAAACCACAAAAAAAACACAAAATTTGGTGGATGAACATCAATAACATCCATTCAGACACACACATTTTGATGTGAACTGCAGGGTACCAGGGTTTTGGCCACCCATTGATAGTGAGGATCATGAAGAAACCTCTCAGGGATTGATCTTTGCGTCAGATCTTAGACAAACCAGAAGTTGTTCTGACCACTGTGGCGCATCGCCCTTGGGACCCTGCTGCCAAAAACGATGCTTGGAAGTTGCTGGTTTTTTACATGCCCTCGAGCCATCATCAGATCCATTAGAAAATCCATCAACTTCCATCAGAATCCCCAGCAGATGTTGAAAAATTCCCATCAGATCATATCAGATCCACCACAGAATCCCCAGCGAAAACTGGGCGTACGACAACAAAACGCATGGCAAATGCTGAAGTTTGCTCAGCTTGGGCCTCCAGAGGCTGCTTGGGACACTGACAATTTGGTCCATTTTTTGGTGGGTCAAAACCCGGATTGTGTGGATGAAATGAATGAAAGGCATGATCAAATTTGGGGGAATATCCAACTTTGATCCATACTAACATTGCGAGTCTGTCTGGTCTGTGGGTTTCTTCTGGAAGCTTCCAGCGGAAGTCGCTCCTCGCAGGCAGACGAGTCATTAGACAGCGGCCTAGACCGAGCAAAGCTTCGGGAGGACTATGAGGCAGCTGCAATGCAGTGCAGGGTAATGTACCCTATTTATCCCGATTTGTGGTTGTCTCAAGTGGATTCAAATGGGGATTTATATGGATCTACCCACATACTGTATTGATATACTGTAACATATATAATTATACTGTATATATTTACGGGTATAATTATATATACGTATGTATACATATGTACACATATTCATACCTACATACATACATTACATTACACTACACTACAAGAGATTATATGGCATATTCTTACATCACATATTTTTATATTACATTATTCAGGTCGCTTCGCGACGGCAACCGCCCGCACCGCATCGTTGGGCAGCCGCTCGTAACTGCCAATGATGTCGGCCATTGAGACCAAAAACATCCGAAAGTACTGATTGTCTGGAAAAAAAACGCGAAGAATTTGATAGCCATGTATAGCGGACCAACACAGTTCAAAAAATAACGAAAAACATGAAAAAACGGCGAAATTGCTGTTATTTACAGTGTTTTTGCGCGGTGAGAAGCAGAAACCACTGCAAATACCATGGTTTTTGAGGGTCAGGTGGCCAAAAACACTGTAATTTACAGTGTTTTTTAACCAACGTCAAAAAACACTGGTATTTACGATGTTTTCATTCACACCGTAACATAAAACAGCGTAATTTACGAGGTTTTTGGAAGTTTTGAAGCTAGCCGTCAAGCATGCAGAAAACAGAAAAACACTGTAAAAACCAGTGTTTCTGCTATCACAAAACGACGAAAATCAGTCCGAAAACGGGTCCAAAAACTCAAAAATCCGCCTCCGGGCCAGGCCACCTGCGGAACCGCAAAAAAAGATGTTGCAAACCAAAAAATTGAGGTCAAAAAGTTGAAAAACACGGGTTTTTTTTCACTTTTCGCTTGCCGATTTTGGACGGGCGCGTTCACGAACAGGTGTCTTCCGTACTGTTTTTTACAGTGTTTTTTGAAGGCGAGCGTCACGACCTATCAAAAACAGGAGGTTTTGGACGAAAAATGCCCCCCCCCCCAGGTAAACCTGTAACCTTTTTACGAGTGCCATCCGGAAGATCACGCCCCAGCACCTTCGGTGCGGGCGGATTTTAGAGTACACTTTACTACACTACACTACACTACACTACATTACATTACATTATATACATTATACATTACATTCCATTCCATTGCG
This sequence comes from Cladocopium goreaui, assembly GCA_947184155.2. Taxonomy (NCBI): domain Eukaryota; class Dinophyceae; order Suessiales; family Symbiodiniaceae; genus Cladocopium; species Cladocopium goreaui. Next base: position 538,802 of record CAMXCT020002702.1, read on the forward strand.
TTGCGTTGCATTGCGTTACAAGACATGACATGACATGACATGACATGACATGACATGTCTATCATCATCATTTTGATTCTGATGAGGAAAAATGATGATGAGCTAGGGGTCTACCCTGACGCCCTGGTTTTCACAGAAAAATAGCTTCCAGCTCTGAATCTTCATCCGCATTCCAATGGAATTGACCACACATCCCCGGCTGTCAATGCGCATTGCAGCGTGGGCAACGGTGGTAATACATGGTAATTACTACTACCAACACACTACTACATCTACTGGAAAAGCTGCCAGATACCTGAGAAAGGATCAGTCCATCCACCAAAGTCTGTAGAAACTGGCAACAGTTGGTGAGTCAAAGTGGCTTGTCACCATTATATAAACACCATAGACCCTTGGATGCACTGCTCGTACTCAGCATTTGTTTAAGTGGCAATGCCCATGTCGTGCACGGTATTCAGACAAAGTGAGCTTGATTCACACACAAGGTGTTTGGTAGGAATATACGTAATCACCATGGATATGTGTCTAGGCAAAGGTCCTCGGATGTTTGCAAGTGTTAAATCTATATACCATCTGGTTATTTAACATAGCCATGGAAAATCCCTTATAAATGGAGGTTTTAGTGGGAAAATCATCCATAAATGGGCCATTTTCCATGGCTATGTTAAATAACCAGAGGGTATATAACTGGAAGACTGTTTTTTAAATGTGTGTTTTCCCGTTTATTAGCCTCTCCTCCAGTCAGAAACTGTTGAACCCTAAAAACCCCGCTGAAGTGAGGCACAGTTGACTGTTGAAGTGACGGATGTCTTCGCAGTATCAAATTTCACCACTATAAGACCACATCAAGATGCTCATCCTCGGATATTATTTTGTATTCTTAGTTCATTTGGTGCCCAAGTTGAAGACTCCAAACCTTCCAGGTGCCAGATATCAAAGTTGAAGACAGCAGCATTTCATTAAAAAATCCAACATTTCGTTCAAAAATCCAGAAATTTCCTCTACGTTGCGTAGGCTGCCCTAAAGCTGCTGCAGCAGCAGCACTTCGCGGAGTCCAAGGAGCTCTTGAAGCAGCTCGCGGCTACGGTCGTCGCGCCGGGGGAGGACCAAACAGCCACGCGCATCTTGGCTCGGCTTTGGATGTTCTGGGATTGGAAGAAATCCAAACGATTCCAAAAGACCTGTGGGATGTTTGTTTTGTGTTTTTAAGTAAGTAGGGATTGTAAAGCAATATTATTATATGGATTTATATGGTATTATATAAAGTAGGTCAGAGTTGTGAAATGCTCGCCACAAACTCACAGGCAATGGTAAATTGTTCCAGGCCTTGTATTTGCCTGCCCCTTGAATGAGAGCACCTCGGCTCTAGACGCGTAGCCGCTAGGAAAGTGAAGGCAATTTTTTTGTAGCCGTTCCAAGAAAATGTGACTAGGTCATACTCTTTGGGGTTCCTACTGCCCTCCAAGGGCCGAACCCCCAAAAGAGTGGTTTGATAAGCGCGCATATTGAATGGTTGACGGTGGGTGAATGGTGGTCAACGATCCCTTCAAGAGACCTTACAAGATGGATACATACATATATAATATAATATAATATAATATAATATAATATAATATAATATAATATACATATATATATATACATAGTGAATGCATAGAGTGATAATCACATGATATAAATTAATAATATAAATTGATATAATTATATGTATATACATATATACATATTGTAAACTCTCCCAAACATCGCACTTCAAGAATTCAATACACTTCAATTCTATCGATGGCCCCTCAGGCGATGAGGTCTGGCTGCGTCGCTTCCGCTTGCTGTGCTGGCGAAACCTGGCTGTGGCGCATCAGGCACTGGGTGAGCAGACGCAGGCGGGTGGATGGTGAATCAGTGGCTACTTGGCTACTAAAAACCATGGGAATTTGAGTGGAAATATGGTAAATACATGGAAATGCATAGATTTATACACTAGATGAATGATACAGTTGGTTTGCAGTCATCAATTTTTGGCACTTCTGTATCTTCTGTGATCGACATAATTAATCTGTGAACTACTTCAAAATAATTGCGCGAGAACACATCAGTAGTTCATTAATACCCTTTGATATTGCGGATTATTGCGGTATGATGGGTACAATTCCCCTGACTAGCCACTTAATGAACCACACCTGAAAGTCCAAGATAAAAGCTGGAAAGACTGGTGGAAACTCATCGAACTTTTCGGGGGTCCAGGTAGATAAATTTCCTTCCAATTCTCGGAATTAACTTGCCAACGATCACAGTTGCAGGCGTTGGAATGCCTGAAGGCTGCCTTGTTCAAATGCGCTCGAAAGGACGGTTTTCTTCACAGATTCTGATGGGTGACAATCGTGACAATCCCTGATCCTGGGTTGATATTGGCTGCCCTTGTGGGATGTAAAACGGAACCGCCACCATGAGATCAAAATGATCAAATTTCCATCCTTCTATCAGAAATGGCCATTTCTGGATTCCGCGCTGTATTTCTGTGGAACCAATTTTTTGTTAGTTCAATCATTTCCATCCCCTTCCCTTTTATTCAAAGCACATGTCTTTGCACTTTGAATTCCCAGCTGATTGGTCGCTGGCACCAGGAGACCAGAGAGTTTCACAGCGTCTCGTTGTGGCGCCAGTTGGCGGATGCCTCTGTGGCTGCTGGAGACTGGGAAATGGCCACACAGGCGGGGGAGAAGGGAACCCACAAAGATGCCAAACAGCTTTTTCCAGGAAAGGGCGTTGATGATTTTTTCTTCATATTTTATTATACAATTTTCAGGTTTCCAACTTGTGTTTATCTTTGTGGGTGTTACTCTAGGTCCCTCTAGGTGTTACTATACAGTAATTGATGGGGTGTAACATGCCCTAATTAATCTGATTTAGACAATCTCAGAGGCATAATTGTATTGCCAACTTTTGCTGTTGCAGGGTTTTATACATGAAAATGGGATGATGATCCTACTTGGCATAATTGAAGTCCACATTGAAAATGGCTCGTACGGCTGATCTATTCCATGATCATATTTAATCATCGATTTCTGATGTAACAAGCTCTCCTTTTCATACTATTTAATTTCTGATCATCAAGGAGCCTTATGATTGAGCTGCTCCAAAGAGGAACGACTTGGACGATCTGGCAGAATGCAGCCGATATGACAGGCTGATAGGTGGCCTAGTACTATGATGGAATATGTGTAGAGCAGCATCTATAGAAAGTCAAACTTCAGCAAACATCAGAATGATCTGATTGTTCAGAAGCTGTTGTGTATCAGAAATCATAAATCATACACATATAAAGCTGTAGTAAAACTGTAGTAGTCCATGTTTGCTGTCCATGAGTCCTTCGCCATCGTTTTCCTGCTTTCTACTTTCAACATGACGGCGATCCACCGGGATGCTGGTACTACTCGGCTATCAAAGATGTTTTGCTGCAGTTAGTATCTTTAAAAAGAACTCTACTCACCGCCAACAAACATAGATTCTTTTGTTGTAATCGTTGTATAGTAACTACATGTAACTACAGGGTTCCCGACCCATAGACGGCCGTATGGTTTTAGGAGTTTTTCATCAACAAAAATGTCGTTTTCGCTACAGCGAAACGTCATTTTTTCTCATGTTGACGTGAAAAATAGGGTTTTGAAAATCTCCAAAACTACTTCGTTTTTTGACATAAGTTCGTGTTTTTTTGGGATGCAGCACTTTTTTCCTTCTTCTCAGAAGCGCTTCATTCATTGCTTTGACGGCCTTGCAAAGTTCTTCGAGAAATCGGTGAGGTGTCAATGGTCCCAAAGATTTTCGCCAACAGTAACCCAAGACAAACTTTTCCAATTCAGGGTGTTCTTTTGTGTTGACTCCATGATACAACCGTCTTGGAAAGCTTTTGGGAATATAATCTGTGTGCATGACGTGTGTGTGCAAGTTGACATGAACGTCATTGCCCCACCCCACCCCACCCAACCCCACCCCAAGATAACCATAACGTAGCATGACGTGTGTGTGCAAGTGCAAGAGAACATAACAATAACGTAGCATGACGTGTGTGTGCAAGTTGACATGAACGTCATTGCCCCACCCCACCCCACCCCACCCCAAGATAACCATAACGTAGCATGACGTGTGTGTGCAAGTGCAAGAGAACATAACAATAACGTAGCATGACGTGTGTGTGCAAGTTGACATGAACGTCATTGCCCCACCCAACCCCACCCAACCCCACCCCAAGATAACCATAACGTAGCATGACGTCTGTGTGCTAGTTGACATGAAAGACCATCAAAAAACACAAAATTGCCAAAAAATGCTTAAAACACCACGGCCGTCTATGGGTCGGGCTCCAACTACAGTCACCATATATTTTTTGGTTGGCACTTAGCCCTTATTTGTGGTTGTTGATGGTCAATAATCCCCCAACTAAGCCCTAGTTTTGGCTGTTTGGCACTTAGTAAACTTTAGATTCATAGTAAAGTATATATATATAAAGTATAGTCTAGCAACTAAGCCCGTCAGTTGGTCCTTATTATATACAAATTAAGTGTAAATCATATAGCAAATCAGTAAATCTATGGTAAAGCCATGGTAAACCCATGGGAAATCCCGACTCTGCGGGGCCAGGCGCTGCAGCAGTGCCTGCGCTTTTGGCCCGGCGAGGCCTTGCTGCTTCGAGCGTTGGCGCAGAGTGCCTTGCGCTTGGGCGATCTTCCCAGGCGCCTTATGACCCCCAAATGGGTATTCAACGCGGAAAATCATGGGATACCATTGGGTATTCATCATGGGTATTCAACAATGGGTATTCAACATTCGGAATAAACATATGCACTATTCAACATCAACCATGGGATTTTAGACGAATCCATGCTTTTTGTTGAGGCTTTGTTTGGACTTTTGGGACACTTTTGGGGAGAAACTTGGGAATATCATATTTGTTTTGAGGAAGATTTTGTGTGGGGAGATGTTTGGGAACTGTTTGTTTTTTTAGTGATTTTGATTTTTGATGAATTGTTGTCAGAGAATCCAGCGTTTGTGGTTTCATAGGGGCCTGGATCTTGTCCAAGAAATTGGCAAGGAACACAGCCCGACCATGTAATGATAATGGGACTGCAGGCCAAACTATGATTCCTGACCAATCCACCATTTTTTTCACATTTTGAACATACTCTCTAAACAAACATGGCCAGGAATGGACACCCCATGTCCAAGTCGCTGCCACTGACAGGTCTCATCAAGCCTTATCCCAGTTGGCGAATGCTGATGATCGCGAAAAGTGGCTGCAGCTGCGATTGACACTTGCCGCAGTATGCCGCAGTTCCTGGATCTGCGGTTTTTTGCAGTTTTTGGGAGACGTAGATCACCTGCAAACGGATCATTACCCATAGGATCCATGTATGCTATATATGGTAACATTACCATAGCCATACATGGATCCTATGGGTTATTGGAAGAGTCATTCCGAACTCCGGTTTCATTGGAATTGCTGTCGCCATGGTCAATCTATCCATGGATAAAGAATGATTCCAACAGTTCTCGTCGTTGCTGCTGGATGTCAATTGAACATATCTATGTCGGGTAATGGAGCAAAGGGATCAATCCACCTTCAGCTAATGGCCCTGTGAATTTGTGATCATCAGTAAATCCTTGGGTGAATCTATTCCTTTTATTCCTTTCAAGTAGTTACTAAGTCGTGTATTACCCTCTGGTTATGACTAACATAGCCATGGAAAATCCCCAAAATCAATGGAGGTTTCGTTCGCTGGGCAGATCATCTATTTCTATGGGCCATTTCTTTTCCAATTTCCAGTTCATTTTCCATGGCTATGTCAAATAACCAGATGGTAACTGGTATTTCGGGCCATAACTGTACTAGAATTGGATGGTTCTCAACAATTTTCAATCCAATTTCATCCAATTTCCAGTTCTCACCATGGGACAATCCATTCCCCCCCCTTGACCTCTTGGAGTTTTGTTGGCTCCACCAGGAAACGGCGTTTCGAGTTGCCCTTCTACGGCGGAGCAGTGGAGTCAGGTCCGGAGGTGCGCTGCGCCAGGCGGCTGAAGTTTGCTGGTTTAGCGCATGGCGATGCGCTGGAAAAGATGGAGCAAAAAGATAGATATGACTATGATATGACTATGATATACTTGGAATTAATGGTAAACCAATTGTTATTCATTGGAATTAATGGTAAAGCAATTGTTATTCATTGGAATTAATGGTAAAGCAATTGTTATTCACAATTTATGGCGAAGTGCATCCTCCCATAACACATACATACGGGAAAAAAATGGAAAACATGATTTCCCGAGGGAAACCCATGATGGGATCTTGTGAGCTCTGGAACAGCAACAAAAACGAGGAACTAAAAATGTGTTCCTCTTTGTCTCGTTGATGATCATGTGAAAAGAATCAAGCACATATCATACTAAGCATATATATATATACATGTTAATATTTGTGTCAAGTTAAAACTCCTGATGTAGTTGTTCACTTAGAGGGTAAGCGGTCAACTGCTGAATGGAATGGACTCATGGCCATACATGGAGGATCAACGGTTACGTCACGTTTTCTGCGGCCCTTCATTGTTGGCCATAAATTGGTTTATGGCGGCTATACAATTGTTGTTGGTTTATAACTCCAATAACTATGGTTTATGGTACTTATAACTATAGTTATTGGGGCTTATAAACCAACTTATAACTAGGGGGCCCCACATTGTAGATACCATGCTTTGAAAAGGTAGTGTTTTTTGTGGCCGGTCTATAGTCGATATATCCGAACATATTTAAGATATGTGGCACCATTCACTTACAAAATCATGTAAGTTTACTGGCCTTGCAACTGCAATAAATGGGATATACACCAGGTGCCACTCAATCATGGTTACTTCACCCTGTTATATTCATGAGATTTCATGAGATATTCACAGTTAGAGTTAAATCATATATGACTATAACTGCAATTACAATTATATAATATATACATATGTCTTTTGATGTACTACATATACGTAGTTATAACATGTTATCAATCCAGTTATATACAGTACATTATGTTATTATAGTTGTAGCTTTAGTTCCTGCTTATTTTTATTCCCAGAAAAACACGATGTCAGGTATCTTAGACAACCTGGGCCATGAATCCTCAGGCAGAGCTGTTGTCCCTGAACCTGGCCCGCGCCAAGCGGCGCCGCGCCAAGTCACGGGAACCGATGCATCGTGGCGCGCAGCCGGAGGCTACCCTGGATTCATGTGGCTAAAACGATGCCATAAATCAGCTATGACTGGGAATAGTTACTGGAATAGTTTATATACCACCTATAAACATGGTGATGACTGGGTGGTTGATGATTGTTTTACCCACAGTATATGGAGATACTGCCTTACCCCCATCTTAAACCCTAATAACTCTGGTTAATGCTAAATGGATTGTGAATAATGATCTTATGGTTTTTCTTGTTAAGGAATCTACGTAATCCCTTTGCCCTAATGTCAGATACCCCAAAGAAGCCCTGGCTTAGTATTGGTAGAATGTATCGGATTTACTGGATTTACTGGATAAAAAATCATTTTGGGGGCCGAGTCATGATGAGTCACAGGGGTAAAAAAAATCATTAGGAAGCAAGGATTAATTTTGCTTGTATATATCCAAGTAGTGGATAGTCCACCCTTTATTCTATCCATCTGTGTACCCATGTCACACTCAATCATCCAGTCCATGTCACACTCAATCATCCAGTCTTCAAAGGGGTGGGCGCTAGCTAATTTTGACTCGATGGATAGCTAGGTAGTACATGCCAGCCCCACAAAGTCACCTGAATGAATAGGATAATGTCATGTACATCCGGATATGTCATGTACTGCGGCGATAAGATCGTCCCGACTGAAGCATCCATGATGGGTTCAAAACCAATCCTTGGGATGAGCTCTAGAGCTGATCCAAATCGGTGTGGGCCAATGTTTGGGTCTTCACCAATCCATGTTGATCCATTTTTGGTGGAAAATCGTTTTGACCCATGCTCTTTTTTGCTTTTTCAAAATGTTCGGAACCCCAAATCCGAAGGATTTTCTCCATCAATCCCATGGCAAGTTTGACCTGTCGCCAAATTAGCGAAGTGATCATCTCAGCAGGAACCCTGAAGGGTGGCCGTGACCTTGAATTCTTGACCTTTGTTGGGAAAAACACTTGAGAACTTCATTGATTTTTTAAGAAAAAGCAGAAAGAATCAAAGGTATCAAAGGTCAATAGACATGCACAGAAATTCCTGACTTGAAATCGGAATGTAATCGACAAAGTGACAGGTCTTGTAGTTCTTTCCGATATAAACCAAAACTTGCTGGAGCCTTTCTCCAACCAGCTTGAACGAGCTCTTCGTTTTTATCAGATTTGGAGAAGAAAGAGGTCAAACCGCACGAAATGATGGTTATTGTTGGGCAATCATCAAGAACATCCTTAAACATCCTTAAACCAGGTCTTGTTGGTTCAGGAGTGTAAGTTCTGTTTGTACTTTTGTATACTTTTGTGTATGATGACTTTTCAGAGGTGTTGAATGTTCGTGCTGGGTGACTCTTGTGCAACACATCATTGGTTGCTTCGATTGCTGAAACGTTGCTACCAACGATGCGACCAGGGTCACTGTTTGATGCGCCTGACCATTTTGGATTTGCTCCAATCCTTGCGGACAATGGCTGGGAAGCTCAGTGGCAGCGTCGGAGACACAGAAAGGGTGTTTGCACTTGGGGGGATGCACAAGCTGTTTGCATTCGAATGGAAATGGAAGGCAGCACAAGCTGTTCCTCCTTTTCGGCAAGTGTACTTCTACTTTACCAAGGAGGACACCTTGTGCTTGCACATGGTGTGTTGTCCACAAACATTCTCTCCAGTTTTAGTGTTGGCCAATGTGTGGCTTACTGCAAACCTTTGGGGGCAGTATTGAGATGAGAACTCAGGGAAACGAAACGTATACGAAACGTATACGAAACGTATACGAAACGTATACGAAACGTATACGAAAAGTCATGTGAATACCCTTCACTCTGAAACTCTCAAGTTGTTTTGCACTGTTTCAATTTCACAGTGGCATCAACAAAGTGTGATGGAAACAAATGCATGCTACTTTTTGACATACTTATCAGAGCTTTGAAGTACCCAGACCTGACATTCTGGATCGCTTCAGTATTTTGTTGGCGCAATTTTTCCCTTTTGTTGTGTTTGGCTAGTATCTGGGTAGACGTTGACCACGGATATCTCAACACCGAGAGAATGATTGGCCAGGACGACAGTATTCAACAGGCGAGAGGATTTCCTGCGGGAGCATCGTTGTTGGGATATGTCTGGATTCAAGAGACATCATCCAAATACAAATCAGTTCAAATCAATAACTGGTTGGTGGTTTGGAACATGGCTTTTATTTTCCATAGCTGGGATGATGATCCAGTCTGACGAACTCATATTTTTCAGAGGGATTGAAACCACCAACTAGATAAACATCAGACCTTTTTGTTGCTATCTCTGGCTTGAGGGTGGTTCCATCATTTCAAACTTCCCAGCATTTTTGGGTCTGCGCCAGGAAGCATCACCGGTGGAAGGTGATGCGTTGTCCAAAGCGCTGCTGGAAGCCTTTCGAGCCATGCTGGGTGCCCCAGTTCCCGGTGAGGCAATGGTCCTGCACCTTGAGCAGGTCACTAACCCTCTGGTAATTTAACACATTGCTATGGAACATAGCCCATTTATAGATGACTTATCAGATGAATTACATTGAATTACATTGAATTATATACATTATATTGAATTGCATTGAATTACATTGAATTACATTGAATTACATTGAGTTACATTGAATTAATACATTGAATTACATTGAATTACATTGAATTACATTGAATTACATTGAATTACATTGAATTACATTGAATTACATTGAATTACATTGAATTACATTGAATTACATTGGATTATTAATTAAAGTGATGATTGTCCATATCTACATATATCTACCTTAAGATAGCATTGGGTATCTATCATAGAAATAGTTTGGAAAACGGGTCACACCTGGAACACTATACAGTAAGTTATTTTAAGTTGATCCTCGGAGTTAGTGAACCGTTAGGATCTGGGCCTTGTTGCAGCCATGGAATATGAATCGAAAGCATCAACCAAGAAAAAACTAACATCATACATCAACAAAAACATAGATCAATCATGATCAATCAACATTTTATTGTGTAATTATAAAACATATCATGGTGAGTAAAACAATGCCATTTGCACCATCCCCAGTCATCACCATTTTATAGGTGGTACATGGTGGTACTGTATAAACCATTCCCAGTCATGGGTGGTTTATGGCATTGGTTTACCCACGTTGTAGCATCGAATGCCAAGCATCTCCAGGTTGCTAAAGCCTTGGCCTCGTGGTGGCTCCCCCTCCAGATGGCTGCCACTTGGAAATCCACCGGGAATAAATGGAGGGTTTTAATGAGAAAAATGGTCTATGATTCAATCTATACATATGGGATTGTCTATAAAATCTATAGAAGTGTCTATATAATTGTCTGTATATAACTGTCTATATAATTGCCTAAATATATATAATTATATATATATGATATTATATATATATAACTGTATATATATATACAGTATATATATATGGGAAAAATGGTAGAAGGTAGGTGAATGGAAAGCATAAAAGATTAATTCATAATATCTTAACAAAATATATTATGAAGTAATCCACCCTAAAAACCTCTTAAAGACATAACCCCTTAAACTTGTAGAGGTACAATGACTGACAAAAAGCAGTGTTCTAAATGTAAAGTCTTTCAACCGTTAAACTATTACAGAGATGAATGTAAGCAGTGTAAAAACTGTTTAGAAGCAAAGCAACGATACAGAGAGAAAAACAGGGACAAATTAAGACAGTATGCCATACAGTATCATCAAAGAAGAAAGGAACAAACAACAGAGGAAAAGAAAGACACTAATGAATTGAAGACTGAATGTCCCGTGTGCGGAAGTATCATAAACAAATATCAGGTCAAAAGGCACGAAGAAAGCATCAAGCATCAAACCAGACTGAAGGGAAAGGAAAAACCGAAAGTTGTGAGAAATGGAGATGATGAAACTGGAATGTTAGGCATATGAAATCTCAATCCAAACATAAAACCCCAACAGCCTAAACAAATCCTACCCCCATTCAATCCAAACATCAACAGTGAAAGTTAAGACCCTAAACCACCCCTAACAATGTCCCAGTAAATCATCAAAACCAAGGAACACACATTGAACAACAACATAAAAGCCATAACAGCAAAAACACCCTCAACAAAACCTACCCTCATCCAAACCAAACAATATTGCATCAACCTCAACAAACATTTAGCAAGATAATCAAAAAGAACCAGTCAAACATTTAGATTTACAATATTGAACAAAAACATAACAACCTCCCAACCAACCTCCAACCTCTCTTGTCCTAGTTTCCCCCTTTCACCGTTTTTTTATGGGATTTAATTGTCTATCTATAAATGTGGGGATTTTCCAGCCAGGTAAGGGAAACATGATATTTGCAGCGCACAAAATGGCAATTTCACCCGCCGAAAACTTATTTGAACAATGGGGAGTTCATGAAAACCAATATATGTGGATTTAGAATGATCGGATCATGCATAAAGAGGGATAGCAACTTATTATACCCTCCAACATCACTCGCGTGTAGGATTCCGGTTTCAGCTCGCCATGCTTGGTCACCAGAGGGTAGCATTTGATCTTTGATAACCACGCATAGTTTGGTCGCGTATGTTTCCTGTTTCCAGCGGGTTTGCTTTTCTGGTTTTCCTAATGAAAAATCTGCCCGGCATTTTGAGTGTTTGAGCTTTCAACCTTTTTCGGAAGCATATCCAAACGTAGGTTGGAACGAGATCTCAACGTGATACATCCATGTTCTGGACAACATTGAGCCCAAAGCTAGGCAGAGTTTTTCAGTGAAATAATTGGCCAGTTTTGCTGCTTCCATCAAATGAGCATGATTTAGTCATGTTGTAAATCCCCATGGATTTCTTGGGATGAGTTGTTGTTGATCTGGTGGTTGCACCCCACATTTGCGCAGATTCCCATCACAAGTAAGTGCGTTGATGTGTTGATGCCTATTGAAGCGTGAACATCGTAGAAAACAAACGTGACTGCCACACTGTTCCACCACCAATTTCTTCGGTTAAAGGCTTCAAAGTTTGACTCAATAGACCCAGATTTTGCGATCTTTTGATTCCGCTTGCAACTAATTGAACAGGCAGTTGAGGAGAAAGAAAACCCTGCAAACCCTTCCGATGTTTTGTCCAACGTTTCCTCGCCGAATGAAAAGATGGATGGATGATGTTGTCTAGGCTAGGGACCCATTGCTTCTCACGTCTATATTGGAAACAACCAATTGGAAGATGGTTGCAATGTTGACTCGGATCAGTAGCTGCACAATACCTTCCTTTCATACTTAGTCAGTGCATCACAACCTGCATCGTTCCACTTGGTGAAACTGCTGAGGCTTCAATCCCTCGACTCCCGAGCGGATGCGGTTATGACCGAGGACAGGATTGACATGGTTGGCCTTCATTGCCGCATTCCCGCAACGGCTTGAAGCATTTGCGAATCATCCTTTTTCAGCACACAAAGCGTATCAGATGTATTTAGTCCAAGGGATTAGTCTTGTTTTGAGGGAAAAGATGTAGTGGGTATGTCTCGGAAGTGTCTGAACATGCTCGCATATGTCCTTCTTTGAATACATTGAAGCTCTCATCAGCAGAGGCCACAGTATTGGCCCCAAACCTTGTCTGAGTGCACGTCGGTCACAGGAGAGTTTGGCGGTTTCCAGTTTCCTAGACCTCAAAGAGGCGCTTGGTGGGCCCCTGGATGTGGTGTCGCTTGGTAAATATCCCATTGAGTTCGATGATTATCCCGCTCAAACCTCCATTTTATTGCTGGAGGGTATTTTGGCCGGGAGTTTCACATCTTTTTTCCTTGGTTCAACCATACCAGGGGGATGATTCCTTGAGATGACGAGCAAATGTGGTGGGCAACCTCATGATATCACCAGTATGATAGCTATGACATGATTGAAGTGATATGCTATACACGACAACCAGTGTTTCAGTGGTGGTTTGTGAAATCACGGGAGATTCCAGTGACAATCCATCATAAAATCCAATAAAACCAGCTTCCCAGGGATCTCTACAGGGATCACAACAGGGATTTCGCCCAATGCAGGAGGATGGTGTGGCCAAGAGCAAGAGCCAGTGCCTCCGTACTTGGCCCCGTGGTGGCAGATTTCAACTTCTTTCAACAATTGTCCGACAAAAGATCAAGAAGTCCAAACTTAGTTGTGTGATTATATATTTTTTTTCAACAACAAGTCTAAGTTGTGTGATGTCCCTTTCTGCATTGTTTTTATTGAGATGGTGATGCCCCAGTGGACTTTCATATGATGTTAAAGTCAAGAAGCTGGCCCAACCACCCAGCAGCATCGCGCGCTCCTCTTCGGCAGCCCCCGGTGTCATACAAAGTGAAGGGAAACTTGTTGGTCTGGTAGTTTTTAAGATATTTATGTTCTATCCTACGTGGTATGGATGAGGATGAGGATGAGGATGAGGATGAGGATGATGAGGATGATGAGGATGAGGATGATGATGATGATGATGATGATGAGGATGATGATGATGATGATGATGGTGATGGTGATGGTGATGTATGATGATGATGATGATGATGATGAGGATGAGGATGAGGATGAGGATGATGGTGATGGTGATTGTGCTGGTGGTGATTGTGCTGGTGGTGATTGTGCTGGTGGTGATGGTGATGGTGATGATGATGATGATGATGATGATGATGATGATCAGGATGAGGATGATGATGATTATGATGATGATCCCAATTGACTGCTGTATACTCTTGGAATGATGGAATGGGTTGAGCACCCCGACAAAAGATAAGCAAAGATGTGGCTGTTTGACCCCCAGTCTGCAGCCAGATGCTTTACTTGACTCTGCGAGGCTTTTCGATGCCATCCGCTTTGTAGCGGAACACTGGCATGACATCTTGCGTACGTCCATGCACTTGTCTCAGTTGACCTGTTTGGAGGCTCGCTCAGTTGACGCATTTGCTTGGGTGGGTTGGAAGCATCGGTTTGTGGCACCTAGATAGGCTGGGCTAGTCACCCAGGGGGTTTTTGATATGCCTCAGGCAAGGTGCCACACTATAATTGAAGGTAGTCATGTTTCGGGATGTTTGTGTATCAAATCAGTGGAAAGCTGTTGGGCTTATGTGATTTGAAGATATTTGAAGACCTCACACGTGACACTTCCACCAGGGCTGTCCTTCAAAGTTGCATCCAAGCAACATGCAAGTGGAAACCTACGACCTGCGAGTACGAATCCAATGATCATCCCTACAAACAGACCCCACCAAGAAAAATATGTTTTCCGATAAAAGTAGGGATAACGTTCTCAAACGACCATGGTAACTAGATGTAACTAGTATGACTCATGGGCAGTGCCAGGTGGAGTTGCTTCATGCTGCAGTCATCTTCTCACATCCCAGCATCAGCTCCGAAGACTTCGAGGCATCAGGCCAGGGCTGACAAGCCGAAAATCCATGGCTTGGATGGGAAAATTTGGATCATCTTGGATAAATTACGATGAAATTACGATGAAATTACAGGAAACCATGGGCTTTACTATGTTTTTTTTCTATTATATAAAAGACAACATATTCAGGGATTAAGGCTTAAGGATGACCTCACAGCTTTGTTATGCAGGTGCTTCTCAGCCCTCGCTTTGGCGATTGAATCGAATATGACAGCAAAAGGATACCTCGTACCGAGGGTTTGGCGAGGAATCTGTTCGAAGCTAAGCGCAATCACCAAGTCTAAAATTCGTTATTTGATGACACCTGATGTCCTAGACACTAAACTCCTGTTGAATCTTCTTGACCAGGCAGCTCCAGCATCACACTTGGTCGCCATTTTTGGGACTCTTGGCAGCATCTGGAAGTCCAAGGGGTGGACAGATCTGTAAAAAGTGGCTGGCATGATGTGCGGCCCCTGGGTTGCTGAAACATCCATGGGGATGGAGAATCCCCATCAGAAATATTTGACCTCATTCTATGTGGAGCGTGCTTAGAGGGACTTTACTCACTTTACTCAAACTTTGGTTGAAATATAATTGGTTGAAATATATATGTTGAAACTACATTGAACCTCCGCCCATGCAAACCAATATTGTAGCATATTATAATATGTTGTAACATTGTAACCCATGTGTGTTGTATGTTGTCTGAGGCACATTCCTGGTTCCTGAATTGGGTGGAGCAACCACTGCGTCCAGGCCGGGGTTAACATCTGCGACGTTGGATACACCTGGTGGATGTTGGAGGATGCTGGTTAGTTGTTTGAATCATGCAATTTTGAGCACGTACCAGTAGTTTCCATAAATATTCCATAAATAACCGCAAATGACCAACATCATTTTTCTTTTCGGGTCAATTTTGAGCCGTACCCAAATAGTTTCATGGGAGCCCCTTTTTCACAAGTCCAAGATGGGAACCCTTATCAAGCAAGCAGTAGAAGAGGATGGTTGTATATATGTATAGATTTGTATATATCTATATATCTTGTAGCTGCTATGGAAAAGATTCACAGCTGAGGAAAGCACCTCCAAATCATGGTAAATGGTGAACTATGAAGACCTGGGATCCTGAAACACATAGCCGCTATATGCTGGGGACGTTTTTATGGAGCCCTTATGAACCAACCAGTCAGTAGGGGGGATGACTTAAGGATCTTGGGCACTGCTTAAGTCGTGTGTTTCGTTTTGTTCGAGGATCATTGTGTTTGGACACACGCTTCCCTACCGCCATTCCAGATATTCCAGCAGATCATACGTGCGTAGTATATTTAATCTATATACAGTTATATACAGTTATATACATCAAAAATTATCCAGCCAGGTAAATGAAGCAGCTGAACATCCCTAGGACAGGTAGGATTTAGATCTTTGTTCCCAAGGTCCTGGCCCCGCAGGTGAATCCCGGGAACCTCGCATGTGGCTTCGGGACTTCATTCGCCAACACGGCTTGGCCTTGGCGGTTCCTTGGCGACTGCTGGCTCTGCCACATTAAAGTAGCACAGATGCAGTGGAAATCTTGTGGCCGCATCATGCAAGCTACCAGTTGAAACTCAATTTGAGGATATAAAAGTTTTTCTTTTGGAATATGTTGGTTTACCTTGGGTTTACCATGGTTTACCTTGGGGTTGGTTGGGTCCCATGGTTTTTTCGACGATTCAACTGATTCAACGGACCACGTTGTTTCCGGCGCCGCAGGACGCCTGCGTCGCGGTGAAGGCGGTGCAGTGGCTCTGCCCGGCGGGGCGGAGCATTCTGCGCGCCTGGTTGTTTTGGCACCCGAGCCTTGGTCAGGAGATATGCAGTCCAATGAGTAGACACAGGGATGACCAGGGTCTGGTTCAATGGAGGATATCTATGGATATCTCTGCTAGAGATTCAAAATTACTTTACTTCGTGTGATCCCCACCATGACATTTATACATTTTCTTACTGGCAAATCTTCTGGCATTCTATCTGACATATCTTCTGACATTCTATTTGGCATTCTATCTGGCATATCTTCTGGCATATGATCTGGCATATCTTCTGGCATATCTTCTGGCATTCTATCTGGCAAATCTTCTGGCCTTCTATCTGGCATATCTTCTGGCATTCTATCTGACATATCTTATGGCATTCTATCTGGCATTCTATCTGGCATATCTTCTGGCATATATTCTGACATATCTTCTGGCATTCTATCTGGCATTCTATCTGGCATTCTATCTGGCATATCTTCTGGAATATCTTCTGGCATTTCTATCTGGCATATTTTCTGGCATTCTACCTGGCAAATCTTCTGGCACTCTTCTGACATTTTATCTTCCTACATGAGGTCTGGCAGGGAACACTTGGCATGGATACTCGCGGTTGAGGTCCGGCAGGGAACACTGGGCGTGGATGGTCGTGGTTGAGGTCCGGCAGGGAACACTGGGCGTGGCTGGTCGTGGTTGAGGTCCGGCAGGGAACACTGGGCGTGGCTGGTCGTGGTTGAGGTCCGGCAGGGAACACTGGTCGTGGATGGTCGTGGTTGAGGTCCGGCAGCGAACACTGTGGATCGCGGGTCGCAGTTGGACGAGGACGACGAGGACGACGAGGACGACGAGGACGACAAGGACGACAAGGAGGACGAGGAGGAGGCAGGAGGCAGGACGAGGCAGGAGGAGGAGGCAACTGACATAAAATCTAACAACCCTCACCTGGCAGGTGGGGAAAAAGGACATTTTGCTACGTATGCACCATGAAAATATCATTTTATATCATTTTATATCCATGTATTCTGCTTTGTTGTATGAATAGTTTGTGTGATGATCCACCCTGGCGATGAGAATGCAAGGCCTGGTGTGACGGCAACTGTTCTGGCCAGCAGTCAGACAGCTACCATCAATTAGACAGCAGTTGACTGGCAAATCCAGTTGCCCCTAGGGACAGTGTGTCAGTATGATAAAGGACGTGTTCAATACCACGAAGTCTGGAGCTAATAGACCTTTTGTTTGGATTTGCACGTCAAATTGAAGGGACCCTTATGTGTTCAAGCTAAAGAAGCTAAAGTCATCTCACGAGTTTACCTCATTGTTAGTGAAACTCAGCTGCCAGTCCTACAGAGCTGTAAATTGAACCAGAACTAAGTTGAAGCACGAACGACCCAGCGAGTATACGTAAAACACACGCATGCAGGAACACTGCCGCATCCCAAAAGGTTGGCTTGGGCGGCAGTGGGAATCTGCAGTGAAGGGGATATGTTGTTTCTTTTGATATGTCCTATACTGTACTCCAAAAATCGGATATTTTCGGGGTGGTACTACAACCAATTTTCAGACACCCAACATTTTAATTTTGTTAGGCATGATATCCCCATAGAGTTGGTTATATCTCCATTATATGTCCATTCTATTCTGTTTTTTGATGTGGAAATCGAAGAACCGGGCCCCGGAATTTCGCATCTCAGGACCTTCGGCCTCTCTGTAACAGATGATGTGAGCCATTTGCGTGGATGGCTTGAGGCGCCATGCACTGCTAATCCAACAGTTTGCTATGGAAAATGGACCATTTAGTTCGATCATTTAGCTGTTTGAAATGGTGATTTTCCATAGGTGAAATTACCAGAGGGTAGTAGAAACGGCAAAAAAAAATCAGACGCAGGCTAGAAATTGTGTGGAACCCTGGTCCCATTTGCAGATCATTTGGGTTTGTTTGAACATATGGTACCCCAATAATCCCCAATATCCATTGCTTAATCACCACTAATCACCATTGATTAATCACCATTAATCACCATTAATCACCATGAATCACCATGAATCACCATGAATCACCATTAATCACAATTAATCACCATTAATTACCACTAATCACCATTAATCACCATTAATCACCATTAATCACCATTAATTACCACTAATCACCATTAATCACCATTAATCACCATTAATCACCATTAATCACCATGAATCACCATTAATCACCACTGATCACCATTGATTAATCACCATTAATCACCATTAATCACCATGAATCACCGTGAATCACTGTGAATCACCATCAATCACCTTCAATCACCATTAATCACCGTGAATCACCATGAATCACCATTAATCACCGTGAATCACCATGAATCACCATCAATCACCATGAATCACCATTAATCACCATCAATCACCATTAATCACCATTAATCACCATTAATCGCCATTAATCTTCATTAATCACCATTAATCTTCATTAATCACCATGTTACCTCATGAAATTGCTATAACTGATGTGGGAAAACCCGGGACTTCGGGACTTCCCAAGACCTGCCAGGGGGGCCTTGGCTTTGATACCAAGCTGGGTCAACTCAACGAGGTGAATGAGGTGCCTGGGTGGATGTTGATCCAGCTATGGATATGAGATGTATGTAATGTAGAAGCAATGACATTTATATCTCGCATATGTATATATATATATATAGATTATATTATATAGTATATAATTACTATGTTCGTTTGTTTGTCTAGGATTATGTATTTTGTGATATACTGATTGGATCATTGTGTAGATTTGGAGACACACTTTCAAAACAAATGCAGCAAACCTAATCATGTTCTCTGCATGACTTTGGTAACGCCTCAATGAAAGTCTTTATGTTGGTTTCATGATCAAACCATGCTCCGGTGAAACCAATCCATATCTATTCTGACGGTTCAGAACTCTGGGGGGTCCAGCAGATCTCCAGAGTCATCAGTCCTTTAGATTCAGGGAACCAAACATGATCCAAACATCACCAGTTCATTCCAATCCAATTTTTAGGGCATACTCCAGTTTTCACCCAGGCTGGTATAGTCAGTTGGGTAGAATGACTCAGAATGACTCAGAATGACTATCAACGTCAGGGAATATCACTGATACTCACCAAACATCACCAATGTACACATCGATTTGAAATGGTTTGAACATGTTTGAAATACCATGAAATACCAATTCTCTGGGTGACACATATGATGCATCTTCAAGTATGTATTTCTCTGTCTCTGTTTCTGTCTATTTATCTATCTATTTATCTATCTATCATTATCATTCATTATCTATCATTATTATATATAGTATGGAATTTTGTGTGGCTTTATACACCATTTACTTCCATTTACTAACTGGGATACACACACACACATCCTGGCGTCTCCACTTCGTTGCTCTTCCAAGCCAGGCCCGTGTGGCCGATGCCGTTTTTCGCGCCGCTGAAAGTGGCCGCGGCCATGGTGAATTGCTGCAGTTGCTGAGTGCTGGAGCGCAACTGTTGGACCAGGCGTCAGGGTGACTCAACTTGGAGAAATACTATGAGTCAATACTGTAGTTAGTGTTATTGCATAATGAGGTAATATGAGGTATAACATGTGCAAAAAGGGGGATATGAACAAATAGAACTGGGTTCTTCGGGTTCTCGAAGAAAAACATGGGGATTGGAGGTAATATTGGCGATTCACGATGGCGTTATCAGTTTTTGGCCAACACATGGTGGATACTTACCAACCATCTGTCCTTATTGAAGGCTAAAAATGCGATGGCGTGTTTTCGATTATACAGTTTTTTATCTGCAACTCTTCCTTTCATCAGGTTCTTAGATAAGCAAACCACAACAAACCACGGAGATGCAGGTCAGTTTTCGCCCAGGTTGCACCCAGATCATCATAATGGTGGGGCACTATTAGCCATTATCAACCAGTAGTAACCACTATTAAATCACTATTAACCATAATTAACCATTAGTAAGCACTATTAACCACCATTAATTAGTCACTAGTAACCACTAGTAATGGTGGAGCACTAGTAACCACTAGTAACCAATATATCAACCATTATTAACCATAAGTGGCTGGATTAACCATTATTAAGCACTAGTACTTGAGCACTATATCAACCACTTGTAACCACTATTAAATCACTATTAACCACAATTCAGCACTATTAAGCACCATTAATCACTATTGAGCACTAACAACCACTAGTAACCACTATTAAAATCAGTATCAACCGGTAGTAACCACTATTCATCCATGGAATCCCTTGGGTACCTGGGATCTCACTGCCAGGCGCAGCAAGTCTTGCCGCTGAGCCGCTGCCTGGTCCTCTCCAAGCTGGGCGGCGGCTCGGATGAGTTGACGCCCGAGAAGTTGGAGAACAGGCGCGTTTACAGCGACGCATTGAACATGGTCAACAGTGATTTAATGGTGATTTAATGGTGATTTAATGGTGATTCAATGACTAATGGTGGTTTAATGGTGTTTTAATGTTTAATTTAAAGATGATTTAATGGTGGTTTATAACTTATTAGCCTAATTAATAGAGGTTCCTAGGGATTCAATATGATTTGTTTAAGTGTTAATAGTGGTCAAAACACACGCGGGTCCTGGGGTAAATTTATACAAAACCAATCATGGAATAGCCATGGGAAAACCGATGGACAATGACATTTCATGGTGGCTTTTCCTCTTTGTTGGTGGCGTTGCTGGTTAACCCTAGGGTAATAGATATGGTAATAGTGGTAATTCATTGTTAATAACGGTTCAGAACTGATTTTTAGTGGTAGGGCAGATCGTTCCAACTGGGATAATTATTGGGATGAACATGGAAGATAATTATGTCTATTTTTATTGGGATGATTACTTCCTTCCCCAGTTCATATTTTCAGCACCCCCAAGAAACCATGGTTTAGTAGAGGATGACATCACACATGTTGGACCATTGTTTGATCTTAGGGGGATGTGTTTTTTTTTTTCCGTGTGATTTTTCAGGTGCTATATATAGTGGGAGTAAATCATCGATTCATATCGATTTTTAGTGGGAAATGAACTGACGAAACCAACAAGTGTTGAGAAATGATGAAAAGTGTTGGATTTAAGCAACACACATGTGGAAACACTCGGAGATTATGGGAATTAAATGGAATTTCTATGGGATCTTTTCAGAAAGGCGTATCATGGGATATATGAATGATATAATTAACACAATGGTATATATATTTGGGTTTGTTTGCAAGTGGACGAGCCAATCGCTATAGTCGTAGTGATAGTCATTTATATAATTTGTGTCCATTTCAAATTGCAATTTTGGAGTATCTCTCATTTTCGGATAAGCCCAATTTCATCCAAAACCACCCGCCAATTCCAGATGTATAACATTTTCATGCGTTCATTGATTAATGAATATATAGGATAGAAAAGCTCCATGGAGCAACAAGTAAGTAATCATGATAAGTGGTATGCAAAGCACGCCCCTTCACCATTCCCAATTTGGGACATCGTGACATCGAAACGCCCATGGTGACTGATGGCCAACTGTGAACCAGAGTTGTCGTGATCCAAAAGGAGTTGATCAACCGTGAAGCGCTGCAATGTGCACTGATTGATTTTCTATTATATATACCCTCTGGTAAACTAACATAGCTATGGAAAATCACCATTTTTAGTGGGTAAATCAACCATAACATGGCCATTTTCAATAGCTATGTTAAATTACCAGAGGGTATATCTGTTTGGTGGTTTGGAACATGGTTTTTACGACTTTCCATATATTGGAATGTCATCATCCCAACTGACGAACTCATATTTTTCAGAGGGGTTGAAACCACCAACCAGTCAACCAGTATATGTAAATGTAGATATTTAAGCAAATATATATATATATACATATTATCATTTATTGGTATTCACAGTTTCGGACACAACTATTTAAAGCTGCTCAACACTTGAAGTGGTTTCTGTACAGCTTGGTTGTTTTGATGAACAAGGTCCAGTCCGTCCAGTCCGACAGTCCTCGTCTGCAGGAACTGCCAATAATTCAATCAGTTTATGTGAAGCATGTGTATGTACTGATTGTATTTGATTATTGGATAGACTTTTTACTTTAGGACACCCCCATATACACATTATATTATTTATATATATATATATTTGAATTGATTACATACAATTATTCTGGGACATGTCATGGTCCTTTCAGGCTGCAAAAGCTGAAAGAAATTCTGGCAACAAGGCAGTGGGCGGGCTGTCGACCACCACGTTGTCACAAGGGTCATTTGAGGATTGATTACTAGACCATTTTTGGCTTGAACATCCATGTGCTGTATCTGTAAACGATTATCCATTGATTACCGGAGCATTTCCCCGTGTTTTTCTCATGTTTTTGTTGCTATGCTTAAAATTCTGAGTGCCGGCGCACCATGTGGTGCCATGTGGAGCCACTGTAATCAGTGGCTATCCCCAAGATGGATCAACATGGCCATTTTGGAAAAATGGACAGGGAAATCATCCCCAAATGGCTAAAAAAAACAGATTAGATTAGATATGGTTAGTGAAATATGAAAAAAAGCCAGATATAAGTGAAGTCATGGGATTTTGGGATACCCACCAACTTTGACTGACATGAACTGACTGGTGGGTCTTCCGATGACTTGGCTGAGCTTTGGATTGGGCAAATCTACCGGTGACTTTTGTATCATGAATTAGATGTGGAAAGGAATCCAACTAATGAGTATATCAATAATTATTCACGTGAGTCTGCAAGTTTTTCGGTTTGCGCCGGTGATTTGCTTCCCACTTGGCCCACTTGGCGCACTTGGCGCACGCAGCGTCCCTGGATGCTTTCTTGGTGATGAGCTGGAAATCACTTTCACGGTCATGCGACACATCTAAAACAGATGTGTCGAATGACATATTGTGTTATTGACTATTGAATCTGAGCTGGTTTGCCCACGCATTCATACTGGGTATTCCATGCCAGACCCCTTACCCATGGCACTGTTATGCAGTGCCACACACCGTTGGCCGGGTGTGAGGGGTTGTCGCAGTGGTCTGCTAACTGCAAACTCAATTGCCCTTGGGGCCAACGCGTTGTGCTTGAAGCCAGCGTATGACAGCAGGGTAAATGGGCTAAAGCGCCTGCTGGGGGCCAAGGATGATCTTCGGTTGCCATAACTCTGGTGCGTCGACAGTTTTGTCTGTCATATTGAGAGACAGCTGTCTTGGCGAGGGGTTTAGTGACGCGAGCGTCCTTTATAAGTACATTGGGTCAGGCAGAAAGCGGCAGAATGGGAAGGCCAAACATGGGAATCCATGCAATCCATGTTACCGCTGCCAGGTGAACTTTTGCTGAAAGATATGTGTCTTCGCTCCAGCCAATCTTTGGAATCGTTTGTTTTCTTGTTAGTTTGAATCTATTTGAACGGTCTTGCATATCTTTGCGATGCTTGACAATGCTTGCAATTGCCACTCAAGGCTATTGAGAAATGGACTGACAAAATATGTTGTGTCGAATTGCTATCGAACTCTCCACCTTTGGCAGGCCATTTGATCCTATGTGCATCTGCTTGTATAACGACAAATCATGTGCGTTTGGCCCATCACCCCAAGAGTTCTGTATGATTCTGTCTCCATATCTATATACCAATACATACATGTAATATAACATACAACTTGATAATATTAATTAATTAATTAATTAATTAATATATAAATGCATGTATGTATGCATGTATATGTATATATATATGACTCAATATATATATATACAAATATATATATATATATGTATATATGTATACAAGTTGTGTCCAGTTGTACAACCTACTCGGACCCAACATTTCAAGGGAGTAGCCTCCAACTCCCAGAGAGGAAGATGCCTCCTGAGTCCAGTGAGGCGCGGTGCATCAGCAGTTCCCGGAAGGTCTCAAGTATTAATGGGATAATAATGGGATAACATACAACTGGGTATGTCTGAAAATGGGGTATACCCCCAATTATAGCCATTTAGTAGGGATAATGATCAGCAAAACCACTGAGTGTAGGGGTACACTATTTTCAGACAAACCCAACTAATGCTGGTTGGTGGTTTGGAACATTTATTTTTCCATATATTGGGAATAATACCCCCAACTGACTAACATTTTTCAGAGGGGGTGAAACCACCAACCAGAATGTAACGGGACAATGTATCACTATTGCGGGGGGTTAATGATTACTATTGTTTTTTTTGGTTTCTTAAGTCATGTGGGATCCCCAAGTCACCATGGTTGTTTCAATACTCAAGTCATCCGGGAAGGAGACCGGACACTTGGCGCATCCAAGACTAAAATCTGGACATAGAACATCATAGTACAAGATAGTACAAGCCGGATTTACTAGATGTATGATGACTGTATGAATTTCTATGTTTTTGTTGTCCTAGTGTTGCCGCCCCAACTCTTTTGAAACTGAGCTGGGATGATATGGATCCACAGGAGCAACCCACATTATGTAGATCTATGTATGTCGTTACGATGTGAAGATGTATTCTACGAACAACAGGATAAACATTTTCTATATATAAACTTCTTGTAACATGGAAAACCCACCATGTTTAGATCGTTAATTTTCTACGGAAAACCCATGGGCTTTCCACATCTAAGCGAAGTCAGCACCGGCTGCACCGGTCAGGCCAGTGAAGCACCTGAGAGCGGTGCAAGGCAAGGTGCCGAGCATGTCCAAGTAGTTGGTACCGTAGGTACCGTCTTTTACCGTTAATCTATGAACACCATAGGTCTTATGATTACATGCAATAATCATGATGTGTATATATATTATATATAGCATAACATACATGACATATGATATATACGTATGTATACATACATATATATATATACATCGATGTTGCTTATATGTAGAATGACATATATATATACAGGATTTATACAGCATTTATATTATATTACATTTACAAGTCAGACTTTAGTCATATCAAAATAGGCGTACAATATGATATACATATGTAAATGATACATCAATCATATCTTTGTGAGAGTTAGTACACTTGGATACTTAGCGACTTAGTGTTTTGCAAGCGAACTGTTCTCTGTCTGTATATTCTCCTAAGAGGACTGGCCCGCACTTGGCAGCTATGCAGTGAGGAAAGTGTGATCAGGGCCTGACAGGTTCCACGATCATATGCACTGTCATGGGAATTACCCTCTGGTAAACGTTTACAAAAAACGCTGGAAAAACACAATTTTTAATGGGAAAACTCACTATTTCAATGGCCATTTTCAATAGCTATGTTAAATTACCAGAGGGTATGATATTTGGCTCCTCTTGCTTGAGCTGTATCTTGAGCTGGTTTTTCTGTTGGAGTGGTAAGACTAAGAGATCGGTGACATGAAGCATTTTGGGTGGATTCCTTGATGAATATGAACTGCATGAGACATGAGTGACACAACACTAACATCACACTGAAGCCAATAGTGACTAACTATTGGAGGGCTATTTTTTTGGGTTTTTTTTCCCCGTTTGTTTTTGGGATTTTTTTCCCGTTTTCTGGTGGAAGGAAGGTGCGAGGAAGGAAGGAAGGAAGGAAGGAAGGAAGGAAGGAAGGAAGGAAGGAAGGAAGGAAGGAAGGAAGGAAGGAACAACAACAACAACCAACAACAACCAACAACAACCAACAACAACCAACAACAACCAACAACACCAACCAGCCAGCCAGCCAGCCAGCCAGCCAACCAACCAACCAACCAACCACAACCACAACAACAACAACAACAACACCAACACCAACAACAACAACAACAACACCAACACCAACAACAACAACAACAACAACAACAACAACAACAACAGGAAGAACAGGAAGAACAAGAACAACCACAACCACAACCACAACCACAACCACCAACCACCAACCACCAACCACCAACCACCAACCACCAACCACCAACCACCAACCACCAACCACCAACCACCAACCACCAACCACCAACCACCAACCACCAACCACCAACCACCAACCACCAACCACCAACCACCAACCACCAACCACCAACCACCAACCACCAACCACCAACCACCAACACCAACCAACCAACCAACCAACCAACCAACCAAGCAAGCAAGCAAGCAAGCAAGCAAGCAACCAACCAACCAACCAACCAACCAACCATCCATCCATCCATCCATCCAACCACAACAACAACAACAACACCATGCAAATCAGAGAGCTTAGCTGCAAAACGCTGCAAATACCAATCAAAACCATCAAACCCCAAAAAACGGGAAAAAATAAACAAAAAAAAACGGGAAACAATTCCCCCAAAAAAATGCAGCCCCTAACTATTTGGATCTACTTGACAGGCCTTGGATTACCACAGGTAATATAGACAAATGGATGGAGACATATAATATATCATCATATATAGCCCCGCGGGAGGCGATTTGTGGAACGGCTGGAAAAGGAAGCTTTGGAGACTTTACTCAGGCAGGGGGTCTTTGTCGCTGGGAAGGTGACTGCTCTTGAATCTTGGAAACTCTGAGTTGCTGGAGTGAGATATAGCTGGTAGCCACTTCACGATACATTTGATCATTTGGATGTGTGCAGGTTTTCTATGGTGAACACATTTTTGTTCATCACAAATCTTGGGAACAATCAATCTGAATCCGTTTCTTGACTCCATAATAATTTGTGAGTTTGTTCTCCTGTTTTTGAAGACATTTCTGTCTTGCAATTCTTCTGTTCTTTCGGGATATGCTGATATTCCTCTATTCTATTATCCTCCTTTGTATCAAACTTCATCCTCCTGGCAGTCCGGCACGCTTGGGGTGAAGAGGAGCTGTGCAGATGAAAATCAACATTTCTTTGACTTCTTCGTACCTGGTCTTGATGAGTTCCCGGAGAAAATACCAAGCAAACCCAGAAGAAACAAATAATGCTGTACAGCTCTTCATTTTTCCTCAACTGGCACCGGCAAACCTGCTGTGGGGTTGTTTTAAAATGAGGTACCTGAAATATTGATAGTTGATCATCATGTTTGGGAATAAATTGCCATGTTGATCCATTGTGATTTGTTTTTGGGGTATACTCCATTCTTCAAGCCCATACGAATCATATGTTGAGTTATCCCATCAAATCGCCAGTTAGAGATAGTTAATAGACAATTTTCCCATATGTTCCCATATGTTCCCATATTTTCCCATTAAATCTCCATTAAATCACTAATCACTTGTCACAAGCATCGCCCCGCTGATTTCACAGGCGAAGCATCGAAGACCTTGAGGAGATGCAGTCGCCGACACTTGGCATAGCCCAGGTGAGGTTCCGTGGTTTTCCGCTAAAAACAACCAGCTTCTGGGGCACAATACTGTATGGCATAACATATGTATATGTATGTTATAAAAATATGTATAGTATAATATATATAATATTATAATACATATATATATATGTAAATAAATAGTATATATATATTATATCATTTAAAAAAAAATGAATACTCAAATTGCGTCGTGGTTTTGGAGGAGTATGCTGTGAAAAGGATGGACATAACCGTGTGTGGCAACACAATACTGACATAGTGTAGGCCTTCTCTCAGTGTCTATCCAGAGATGAGTCTGCAGGTATTCAATCATTTTCAGCGATTCTCACACCGCCAGCCACAGCGATTTCAAAATCTTCAAAACACACTACTGTTTTTTGTTTTAGATTGTTTTTCTCATGGTTTTCTCATGGTTATCCTTCATGAGTCCAATGATTTTAAATTTTCGCCTCTATTGGTGTCAGGCTATGCAACAGGCGCACAACCGGATCTTCGATTGTGAAAACGCGTCGGGGCTCCCTGGTGGCCGTGTGGATCCACATGGGAGCAAAGAATTTTCAGCAACGCCTGGTGTTCAAACCAAATCCAACCACATAGGCAGCCTTGGCTATATATATATATATAATACAATACAATACAATACAATACAATACAATATAATAGAATAGAATATAATATAATATGATATAATATAATATAATTATATAATATAATATAATATCATATAATATAATATAATATAATAAGTATATATTTATATATTATATTGTATATATATAAATACTTTTGTGAACATAGAGGGATCAATGATTAGATCAGCATGGATCAGCGATTGCATGTTGCCTCTTTCTTATGACCCTTGTACCGTCCACTTTGGGGATGCAGGTTGACGGATCACGTTTCTATGGTCGCGGGGCCCAGTCACAGCGAGATTCTCGTTTGGTGGGAAGCATGTCCTGTCGATATTTTCGCGCACATGCAGAGTGTTATGAGTCGTTGTCGCAAATCAACATTGTTGTCTAGTGATGAGTTTTTTTTTTTCTCATGCACACTGATTTCTAGAGAGGATGGGCCATCATGGGTCAAGTTGGGCCCCCTCCAACAATGGATGGCTTCCACACATGTCCTAGTGTTTCCATGTGTTTCCCATGATATTGGAAAGCAATACATGTTGAAATATTGTTAAACAACAATATATACAATAGTCTAAGGCTTTTCACAAGAATCTTTCCCCCATGTCTCCTATCATGGCGCAACCCAGTTTCAACCCAGGTGCCAAGTTTCATGGAGCTGGTGGCGAAGGTCCTGAAGAAAAGTGCTTTGGATCTTTCAGAAATGGCCTGGAAACCCAGTGGCAAGGTCGAAAGTAGACCACCAAAAGTAGTCACGTAGTCGGAAGGAGTTAGACCATCAGAATTTCGATAATAAAAACACTGGTTGCTGTGGTTGAAATATGTTGAAATATTTATGTTTAGCATTCTTTTCATACACCTTTTCTTGAAATGTTTAGAGTGCTTTTCGGAATCACTCTAGCTTGCGTCCATGACTATGCAGGCAGAAGACGAGTGGCCTCAGGCATGATGGCGATTCTGTGTGGTTCAGAAGATGGGTAAAAATTGCGGGTGAACATCCACAAAATCCGAGCACATCCCAGCTATATATGGGTATGAACAGCAGGGTGCCAAATATGGCTGTGGGTTTGAAAAAAAGCCACAGCCACATTCTGAATATGAGAAGGCACACGTGGTTTAATTCAATGAATGTGGTATGTTGGAGCTGGCTGTGAGGTGCATTCGAGTTACTTCTTGATGCTCATCCGTTGGGCACCGAGCACCACCCAGCCTCCCAGTGGCCCGAGATCATCCTTGTTTTGTCGCTTATTGTTGCCTAGACATGTACCATCATGTACCCAAGAACATACACATTGATTCACATTGATACATAAACATACAAGAATAACACAATAATCACATATATAATCACACCATAATCATATAATAGATAGCATAACATTGGGACAGCTGTGGTTTTTCTCACTTCCCTTTGAAGTTGGCCCATGACCAAAAATGGGGCCTCCGAGGCTGCAGCAACTTCGGGGTTCAGCTGCTGGCGCCTTTGCTTAACGATTCACCACCTGTTTGACTCTCCGGATGTCGGTCAAAAATCTTTGACTCTCCGGAATGCTGTGGTTTACGGATGTTTACTGTACATGATACATTTAATTGACAATTGATTAGTTTAGTAGTCAACATGACCAGCCATTTCTAGGTTTAATAGGAGCTGTTTCCACCCATGTTTTTGTTGGTTGTGTTTCTTGGGCCACAGCCACATCTGACATGGGGGCGATGGGTCTGGCGATGGGTGCCACATGGATGATCCCCCCATAGGGATTACGATGTTGTCACTATAGGGATTACTATAGGTCACTAGAATTAACATATAATAAAATCATGCAATTACTATGCCCATCGCAAGGAATCCTTAATGATGGGATGACAAGACCTTAGATCCCATGTTTTGACGATGGCATTGCTATGTTTAGGTTCAGCCAATCCCATGGTTTGTTTCCCCAGAGACCTTGAAGGAAGACCGCCTGCCAAGGATGCTGTTCCGAAAGCACATATTCAGGAGATGCTGCAGAGACGTTTCACGGTGGTGGTTTCTTTCGGACTCGTCCGCACCCGAAGAAAAACAGCCAAATCCACATCCAAAAACGTGTGCGAAGTCTTCGAACGGAAATTGGGAAGGCTTGCAGTATCTTGCAGTTGATGGCAGGAGTCCAATTCCCGGCCATTGCTTTACGGCCTGAGGTGGGGTTGCAAAATTATCCTGATTTCGCAGGTTTGCTAGCAACTAATGCATGGAACTGGTTGGTAATGAAAAAACATCTTTGATTCAGGATCATCAGAATTGAGGAACAAAGCTTCAAATAATTTTCAAATACGTTTTTCTCCATCCCTATTTCATTCCCAAGACTTTGATGATTATTGCTCATTTAGATTCACCGCCTTGAGGTAAAGGAGGGCACAATATGTGTCGAACGTCTGGATGCTTGAAATAAATATCAGCCGTTCTACTGTCAGGGATGGTGTCTTCCTCAAGCCAGTCAGGGACACTCAGTTTTGTGCAGGCTGTGTTGCTGTCAATGAATGGGAATTGACCGACGACAATGGGTGGGTATACCTATGGCAAAAGTGTGGTTGTATGGACTCACAATATAAAAGCAATATCTACTATATGAATATCTATGAATATATGATGGTCGGAAATTAGAAACTCTATGACTATGTTACCTTGTCAATTTGTTTCAGCCAAACGCGGGATTGAACAGTTGCTATGGGATATAAACATATATAAACCCACTAACCTGGGGGTATGAGCCAACAACATAGGGAATATGCGAAGGACGTATGCAGATGGGTCATGCCACCAAGGATTTGGTCAGAGGTCGAAATTTGTGTTCTGGTATTCGGACATCAGCAAGAATATGATACATAACCTTGATAAACCACAATACATTAGCAGATATTGAAATTATTGAAGTACTTTATTGATGAAAGGTGCCCATGGTTCAGCCTCACATGGCCTTTCAAGGTGATGGAGCAAGTGGCGGTCGTCAGCTTGCCAGGGGCCCATAGCCATCTGCGAAGGGGCCACCTAGTGTATCGTCCATCCCTGTAAGGCGGTTAGAACTGCGGATGAAACATGTGTTAAAACCTTAAAACCGTGGGAAAAATGAGATATATTAATTATATTATGTCATCTTGGGCCAACCTTAGGTTCTGCGGAAAACCAAGGTGCATTGCTGCCATTCTCTGCGAGCGAATCTTGAATCATCGCCAGGGCCTCGTTCCGCAGTACCTACAAAGATGATCAAAATTTCCAATGGGAATTAAGTATCAAACAATGGAACATCTTGTTTGGATGTGTGGCTTAAACACAAACAGGACAGAATGGCATTGAACAATATTCAATATCAAGCTGAAGCTGGTATTTGTCATGAAATTGGTATCTCATCCTGGCTGCGTGCAACAAGGATCCAGCCAGTTCTATGGTTTCCCTGAATCCCATTCCATTCATTTCCCCCATCTTGTTACATAATTTGCTACTATCCCAGCAACTGGCATCCCTTGGTCCCTTGAGGTATTGCCAGAGATTGGAGTCTTCTGGCCCATTGCTCGCCAGGGTCTTAGTGGCCCTGGACTGTCCCAATGGCGTTTCTTGTGGCGCCAAGGATCGTGCTGGGATTGAAATGCCTGGGCACCCTGCTGGTGGGACATCAGGAGGTTGGGCACATCTTGGGAGCATCTCAGCAGCATGTTGTCATCAAGCCATGGGGCAGGCGAAGGGTGAAGCCCGAGGCGGTGGCCTGCTGGCACGAGGAGCCTGGTGGGTTAGCTCAAATGAACCAGAGCTGTAACCCAGGTTTCCAGGTTGCTATGGTTGCTTTGGTTGCTATGTAATTGATTGGTAAACCATGGTAAACCTGTAAAACTGCTGAAACTGGTTGCTATTATATTAATTATACATGTATGGTAAACCGGTAAACCATGGTAAACCTATGGTTTCCAGGTTGATTGTAAATGTATTTTTACATTTAAACCTCTTATTGGGGAAGCGATTCGTGGCGCATTGCGTCCCCTTCGCGAGGAAGCCAAGACTTGGCTCTTCCAATGCGACAGCTTTGGCCTGGCTCTCGGCGATCCAGGGAGACTGGGGCCCTGGGGATAGCGACCTTGACCTGTCACCTTCCAGAAATGAGGTTTTTCTGGAAAACCATGACGAACATGCAGAGATTATTATATATATAGATATACAGAAGTCAGGTGTATGATATAGTTACATATAGTTACTATAGTTGATATAAATCTAAACACTATCCAACTTAATTCGCAGCCTTTGAGGGCAAAGGTTTGGTCCCAAAGTCAGCACCACAGGTTTGGGTTATGTAGTCCCATGTAGTCCCACAGCCAAGCCATGTCAGATCAAACCAGGGCCCAACTCAGGCAACGTCTCAGCCGACTTCTCGCAGTGGGTGCGGCAGCTTAAATTTCATGCCGTGGCCGGGAGATCGAACGTGGCATGTTTAGGGTTTTCCCATGGTTTTGGGTCACGTCGTATTGCCAGGGAAAACCAATGATTGGGCTATCACACTTATTTCGGACACACAGTGAGAGCTATACTAAAGATGAAGTGCCGCTGGTGCAGTGACGAACGGAATGATGGTCGTAGTACTGTATGTTGTGATATTTCTTGCTGGGGTTGGTGGTTTGGAACATGTTTTATTTTTCCATATATTGGGAATAATCATCCCAACTGACGAACTCATATTTTTCAGAGGGGTAGGAGTACCACCAACCAGCTTGTGAAGCTGGTTTATTTGAACGCTGATTGAAAACGACTGTGAGGTCATGATTTGACCTTGGAGCTAACTGAAAACTTTGCCAACACCCCGTGGGGAGCCCTGACATCTTCTTGATGAATGCACCCACAAACAATCTGAACAATAGCATAGTGATTTGAACAGGGTTTTGTTCATACTTACTTCACATGACTCTATATATACATTATTCTATATTATCTACTCTCTATATCGATAGCTAATAACTACAGTTGAGGACATTCAAACCCGTCTCACAAACATAGCCTGTATTTGGTGAAAGGGAGTATGACTGCCATCAGGATCCTACTCGATCGCTTTGAGTCAGAAAAAACATGTCAGGATTCTGATGTCAGTGACATACTATTCCCCATAGGATCCATGGTGCTGGTATATATGCTAACATGACTGGGGTATATTGATGGGATCCATGTTACCATATATAGCAGCACCATAGATCCTATGGGTTCGTATCTATTCGTTCTATCGATTCCCACTGTGGATTCAAAGATCTTTGTTTCCAGCATGGGATGAGGATTCCCCTTGATTTTCCTATGGTGGTTGAAAGTAGCCAGTGGACAATTGATGGATCATCGATCCTGCAGATCTGAGGGGATCGAACTTTCTACCCGAGCAAGACCTTGCCTTCACATGTGCCCTGGAGCTCAGAGACGTGCAGCTTTGGATCCTAGCCTTGTTGATCAACAAATCGAAAAAAATGCAGGGTAAAAACATGGTTCCTATCGATGTTCCATAAACCCAATCAGGTGATTGGAGCCTTTGTACTCTCAATTTTGAGCCGGCTCTACCATATAGTTCACCATTTTCCACTGCAATGGAGTTTTTGTTTGTTGCTGTTGTGTGCTCCTTATATCTTGAGCAGTTTCTAACAATCCTTGTGGGCAGGGTGAAGCAAGCTCCTCACTTAGATGGAGTATATATCACGGGTTCATAGTGTTTTTGTCCATGGGAAATTCGTGGAAGGCTTGAGATATTGCTGCGGTGAACCGGCGGATGCAACCAACCAACACTGGGATGTAAGGGAATCTTGTGCTCCCACCAGCCAGGTTTACAATTTACTTGCCAAATCGTTCCTAGATTTCCTTGGGTGGCGAGGTCAGTGATGCTTTCTTTATGTGTTTTTGTTTGAGAACATAGATATATCAAACATTATCATACATTATCAATATTATATAGATATATGTTCACAATATGTATTCATGTCAACTTGGCTTACTCTTGCAGGGCCAGTTAGTTGGGAAGTGCCTGGATGACACGTGGAAACAGCTTTCAGAATAGGTCAGCGCCAGGTACTGCATAGGCTGCAAGCAGGAGCCCATGAGCCCATATTCATAAATGATACATATATTATTGATCATTCTACCGTTCAAAAGCCTATGAGATACCATTGTATGATACCATTATCTGGGTGGGATCAACATCCATAAATCTCATCCATAAATAACAGAAGGGGATTCCATGAATTCGTACACAGCCACTTTGGTGGATCAGAAGATGTCAGTAGCAACATGTGCCTTGGTGGTCAGATTTCCAGTGCTGATTCGTCAGCAGAACTAGATTGAGAAAGGGATGAAAGCTGGCACAACAGACCAACAATAAACACATCATAACACATCACATTTCAAGTTGTCTTGGATTGACCAAGCCAAATTACCATTCTTCTTTATGTTTAAAAACTTGTAATTCCTTGCGAACAAAACACTTCTGACAGCATCATGGCCCTATGGCTTCGCAGAATCCTCGACAACGATACCGAAGTCTTTACTGGGGCTTCCCAGAGACTTCCCCATTGGGTGGCTTAAGCCACACCAAATGTAGCTAAAATGAACTTGCTTCATCGACAGATTTCATCAGATTTCACTGCGGGGATTGGCCCATGCTGATCTCCGTCTTGATCTCTGCCGTCACTTCTGGCGCCTTCGGATACTGGCTGGGCAGGTGGGCGGCCGATGTGGCTGGGAGTACATCGGAAGGTAGGTGAAGAAAGGAATGCAGCTGGATCTGGGTGAGTTTTAGGATGTTTCAGGTGCAGCTGAAGGGGTTAGTAGATGTTAGTAGTTGTTTGATGTATATAGTGGAACTTGTGGTTGGATTTGATATATCCTTTGTCGCCACAAGCTCCTTATTTTCGTCACTGTTTTTGTGACAACGGTCTGACCAGGCGTCGCCGCAAGCAGGATGAGGTTCCGGAGGGGCAGGGAGATCCAAATCGACAGAGACTCCAACCACACGATGAGCAAGCGCTGTGGATGTTACAGTCCAAGGCTGCAGCTCAACTGCAGTGACATAACGAAGCCTTTAAGTGCACTTGACCTGGGTGAAATGGGAAAATGATTTATAAATATTTGTATTGGGAATATAATGAAGATAAACAGATAAAATCGGAATATAATGGATACATTATTACGTAGAGACCTTGAAACTGATTGGAGGTCCGCATGATGCAAGAGACGTTGCTTGTTCCACAAGTATCTCGTTGCAACAGCACAAATAAACTTTGCAATTTTGCAAAGTTTGTGGAGTGGGACATATTCGCATTGTGGATGAATCCACGAGCACCCCCATTGATGAAGCTGACAGCTCGCTGGGGCTCATTCGTCAGTGATGGCTCATTCGTTTGCCAGATGTAATCGGCTGATATTACTTCACTTCAATCTAAAAGAATCTAAGTATATATATATATATATATCTAAGTCAATATTGGTAATTAAATCAAAACATGTTGTATCCTGGTCGAAGCCATTCCTACGTTTTTCCCTGGGATTACATCCCAATTTTCCAGACTGTTGCCATCAATTGGGTTACATATGGGTTACATTTTGCAGGACCCCCTACATATTCCATGTTAAAAGCATGGAAACATCATAACTTTGGGGTGGATGTTCCCAAGACCAATCGGATAATCCATCGGTTTCTGCCAAGGAATCGGACTCGGATGATGTGGTGCGCATGCGCTTTGTACATATCAACGACGTCTACATCATGGACAATTTGCAGCTTGGACGGGTTGCTGGGTGTGTCCCAAAAATGGGGGAATGGCATGGAATAGGCTGAAATGGTTGGCTTTTTTTAGAGGGAAAAGGACGATCAACCATGAAATTTGCAGCTTGACTGGATTTTCCTGTCCGAAAACCCAATGGGTCCAAGCTCATCAACGACTTAGTGGCTCGTTGCCACTCATGCCTCAAGGCCCAAGTTGAGAAAATTCCTGGATGTCTCTTGGCACACGTTGAGTTGTGGACAGCCTGGGCATCTGTTTTTTGGGGAGCTGGTTTCTCTTTGGGATGAAGTCGTGAGTTTGACTCCACCACAAACTTGACGTCCTCCGGGTATGACCTAGTCCCATCCATATAATGCTACAGATGCCAAAGGATCCTACAGGGAATGGTTTGTATCCTCAATTCTTTAGTCCCCATGAATACGAAAGTCATTAGCAGGCCATCCGAATAATTTCCTTGTCCCTCAGAATGGGATGATCATTGATTTATGACTTTCATAATCATATGAAGAATCACCAGTCAGTGACTCCCAGATATCCTCAAATCACTGATATCATTGATATATCATCCCTATTCATCCCTTTTGTCCCTGAATATCCCAGAATATACTTCTGTGAGAATATCCATACATATCCATACATATCCATACATATCCATACATATCCATACATATCTATACATATCTATACATATCTATATATATATAATATATATATATATATTATATAACAATATATATATATATATATTTAATATATTACAATAATCCCTGCATGATCTCCCGGAGCCGCCACTGTCAGGATTGCTCCATGGGTCTCCGGCGAGAGAACCTCGTTGTGAGTATCGGCGGTGACCTCTTATCGCCCTACCCCTTGAGTACCCTCGACAAGGGTCGAGGCATGGTGGAACCTTGGAGATTTCATCAGATTTTCTGTATGAAAAAAAGTTTGATCCCGGTGGATTGAAAAATAGATGGCTAGCTGCAAAAACCATATGATCATATGGAGATGACTGATATGACTGATATGACTCACCAAACATGAGCATATGATTTCAACAAAATGAAGAAACATGGTAGAAATTAAGAGAAATATTTCAACAACATCAACAATATTTCGATAATGATGACGACAAAATGGCTATAGCGATGATATGGTCAAGTCCTAAACGTGACCAATAGGTATTGTTGATTTTGAATGTAAACATTGTAGGTGTTAACGATTCTAATGTTTAATGCTACAACACAACAATTTCTGTAGTTTCACGGTGCCAAATCTGGACACATACAATTACGTATAATATGATATTCATCTCTAAGCTTGAACTGAAAATGTGACCATTGAGAGGATTTGCAGACTGTAAAACATCAGAAGTAGTCCTTGACTATACTAGTCATACTAGTCATGTGTATGTGTGTTGAACTACGAGATTTACCATTCAATCTATGGCCATCTTAACAGGGAAACCGATCAGCGACCATTGAAATTTGACGGAGACAACCCCATATGTTCCACAGATGTTTGTTTGTGGTTAGTATCAACACGTATCAACCATCTGAGAATTGGAGTACCCAATTTTGACTCATACCAAAACCCAAAACTGGTTGGTGGTTTCAAACATGTTTTTTTTCCATTTCATATATGGGATGTCATTCTTCCCATTGACGAACTCCATCATTTTTCAAGATGGTTATTGCACCACCAACCAGAAAATGTCGTCAATTTCTTCTCAAACTTCAGGATGTGATGCTGGAGAGCGGCGTGCAGTACGTGACCTGGCCACATCTGGCCACGGTGTCGTTTTCGTCATGGGATATGTGTTGTTGGTCGTACCTCCATTCTATAAGAGGGGTAAGCTGAAAATTGGGGTATGGTTTATTGATGTTTAATATGGTTTAATATTGTTGATATTGCGATTATTGCACTTTATTATAGATGAACTTCTGTTGACCATCGGGGTTGATGTCACACCACCACATGATGAAACCATAAATGTTTGGTTGAATTTGCCATGCGTCTGCAGCGGTTTAAGTTTGAGAGGTGCAGATCTGTGAGGGCACCTTAAATCAATGACTCGCTCAAGCAATCCATAAATTAATCAATCGCTCAACCAATCCATCAATTCATCAATCAAACACTCAATCAATACTTAACTTAAACAATCTCAAACTCAACATAACATTGAATCGCTGAAAGATATTTGATTGACATCTTGTCTGCTGCATTCGATGATGATGCGTGGCGACCACTGAACCCAGGTAAGGAACACAGAACATCATAGAAACAAAAAGTGGTTGCTTTTGAATGTATGTCACTTTTCATCGTTTGTCCTTGTTCCTCCCAATTCCTGCCATATCGGGGCCGATCTTCCCTCGCATGAGGACACAGGAAAGCAGCAAAACCAGCGGTACCCCAAAGCCCAATGGATTGTCATCATTGTCCCTATCTTTGGGTAGCTATGGGTATTCTCCATTTTCAGGCACACATAGCTATTGGTGGTTTTACCATGTTTTACCCCAAATTTGGTTTTTCAAATTGTTGAGTTGTGGATTGTAGTTTGACCAATATCTGAGATGATCCCATAGATCTGAGATATGATAATATCATGGCAATATCGATGATAATAGATATCTCATGGGAGTAATTTTTCATGGTAATATCTATGATACTCCCATGATATCTGAGATGATCCCATGCTGGCCCTCCGTTCGAAACCGAGGCGTGCTTTGGAAACCACGAGGCGGACGTGGGCTTGCCGGCCCTGAAGAAACGTGTGGAGCGATGGCATGAACGTGCCTGGGGCAGCACTACTCTGGTTATTTAACATAGCCATGGAAAATGGCCCATTTATAGATGGTTTACCTATTAAAAATGGTGTTTTTCCATGGCTATGTTAAATAGCCAGATGGTAGATTCATCGGAAAATGGATCATAACCGGCCCAACATTTAGCCATTTGAATGGGAAACAAGGGCATGATTTACCACCAGTATCATTTAGTTGGGGAAATATGATGATTGAAACATATTGAAACATATTGAAACCTGGTCGATTTGCGGTAGACTCTGCTTTTGAGCTTGGACAAAGCCAGATTTGAGCCGTTTTGGTCCCTGTATGTCCCTGTTCCTTGGGTCCAGGACCATTGATTCTTATCATTCCAAGTAATTCTGAAAACAGCATCAGTTTCCATGAATTCTTCGAATAATTTGGTAAACCAAACGATGAATCATGAGCCATCCCTAAATGGTGGGGGTTTTCGGGAAGGATTTCGGATTCTCAGGTGGTGGCGTTTGGATCAACACCAATATGCCCGAGTTGTGGAAAGAGCCTTCCGGCAGATATTCAACATGTGGCGTTCTTTTCTATGAACATGGCAGTGGCTGATGTATTATATGTTAGATGTATGTATCATGATGTATCCATGTATATACTGCATTATAGTGCATATATACGTTTATTTACTGTATAACATATATGTATGTTACTTGTACAAGCAATTCTATTGACGTAAAAACATGTAAAAACTGTGCCTGCAGTTGCGGGTTCTGGCCATTTGTGGCCGCTATGTTTAGAACACTTCAGAACGCTGCGGCGTACCGATGTTGTTTTGATAACAGTTGTGATGCTGCTGTGCACAATGGGTATGCCGAAGTCGCTCAACTGGATATTCTCATTGTGCAGTTTTTTTGTTGATGCCATTCAGTGATTAGGTTTTTTTTCTAATATTTTTGAATGCCCTGAACAAGTAGAACTAGGGTTGTCTTCCTGGTAAACGGGGGCATAAAGCCAATGACAAGCTACCCGAGGTTGCGGCTCCCAAGCTATGCCAGCGTTGTTGGCCTGTCCAAGGAGCAGTTTGAGTTTACATGACAGGAATAAAACATCATACCCTCTGGTGGGTGAACTAACATAGCTATTGAAAATGGCCATTTATAGTGGATTTTCCCATTAAAAATGGTGATTTTCCATAGTTATGTTAGTTTACCAGAGGGTAATAAATGTGTGCCTCACAGTCACAGTGATGGAAAGTCAGAATTGTACTGAATTGTAAGTGTTTAATTTTCAATCTGTTGAAAGAAATTCAAGAGTTTGAGTGTTTCATTTGGCTTGACGAGAGTTGGATCAGGATTGGCTTTTCGGTTTTCTGATCCCAATATACCAATCTTTGTCTGCAGGATGGGCACCATTCCAGACAGGTGTGCCTACTGGGGGTGTGCACCATTGATCCAGGCCTCTACAACGCCGGTGGCCCAGTCAACAAAACAATGTTCTGCTCCAGCGCATCCCATTCATTTTGTGAAGTTTCGAACAGCCATCCAAGTGCTAGTCGCAATTCCAAATAGTTGCTTTCCATTCATATCATCATATCATTCATTGCTCATAGCATGTTTGAGCCCAATTTTGTGCATACTTTGCAGCAAATGATGGGCCAACTCTTCATAGCTGTCATAGCTGTCAGCCCGCTTTCCAACAGCCCCCAGCAGCTTCGCCCACTTCCAAGGCACCCGATGACTTTGGAGGTGCCATCTATTCGGCGAAGCCCTGCAACGAAGCGGCGCTGGAGAAGTCTCAAAGCTTGCAGCTGGGACGGCCGTGGCGGAAACGCCAGGGAATTGATGGATTTCATGCTGAAAGATGCTGAAAGCAATAGGATCCACCCCATTTTTTTTTAACCATAAATGGATTGTATAAAGCATGAACATATGGGTGGTTCATGAGTGATTTACTAATTTTACTAAGATTAGTAGATATATACATGGTGTGTTCACTGTGTATTGGATGATATTTGATAGGTTGTGGGTATGTTTATTTCATATTTGATATCTTTGAACAGTGGTCATGTCAGGATGGAAGCGCATCTGGAAGACGACGAGGCGCAGAAGGTGGACGCCGTGGTCGAATCTTGGCGAGACGACCATGGGACGAATCGTGGTGCTGGAAAATCCCAAAATCCCCTATGAAACACCTCATAGAAACCGTGGTTTGGTAGAGGATTCACAGATTCTTGGGACCATCTATGGCAATCTATGGAGTGTTTGATATTGGGGGGGATGGGATTATTTGCCAACATTGACCCCGAAAAAAGGGTCGATATGTAAGCAATATACTAGCACCATGGAGCATATGGGATAGGTTGATCTAGATCCAGCATGATCCAGCATGATTCAGGCCACGGGGAACCTGGCCTCATTTTTGAAGGTTTGGTACTCCCTCGGTCCAGCAAGTGTCAGGGACCCCTCAAAATGTCCAGCCATCATCTTCAGAAGTCTGCAGAAGATTAGTGGTGTTGAGAGGAATCATGTTTCATGCAAATCATTCAAGCTCCATAGTTCCATGTCTCAGCTTTCATTGTGTGCCTGATGATGATGATGATGATGATGATGGTGGTGGTGGTGGTGGTGGTGGTGGGAAAATTGACAGGTGTCCCATATTTTGGGGGTACTTTATGGCTACTTTCTTCATGGTTTCCGCCAAGGCACTAACGCATCAAGACCTGGACATCGACATCGAGCTGCTTGGCGCCAGCACCGTTCTGTAGGTGTTGTAGATGATTCTATGTGTGTGTCTGAAAATGGATGAAGATAGTCTCCTCAAAATGACATACCAGTGGCTGGATTTGGATATCCTATTCTTCAGACAAACCCATATAGATCGGAGATAGCAAGAACCAAGACCAACACTTTTTCAGAGATTGATGGCACGCGCATGGTGGATAATGGCCGGAGGATGCATTGAAAGGATTTCCAGGCAAAAGGTAGCCCATACCTCTCACACCTTTGAGCTCCTAATGTCAAAATGTTCAACACTTAAAGACACCTTCCGTCAACGGTGTTGATGTGTTTTGGATAGATGTAATGCAGCAGATCCATTCGATTATGCGTGTCATATCGTATCATTGTGTGCTCGCTATTGTACAGAGCGCATGTATCACAAAGACTTAAAGAGATACAACGAGTGCTCCGCCGACGAAAAAAGGTTGGCGAAAAAAGCTTGCGCTGTGGGGATCTATGCAGCTTCTTGGCTGCAGTGCTGTATCAAAGCCCTCGCAGGGATGGATCTTTCTGCTACCAGCTGCTACCATTTGTATGACTCCTGGGTTGAACACAGCTGCTTCGGTCTGGTCTCAGCGGAACAGTAGAGAAAGGAGCTGCTGATCATTCCTTACTCTGGGGACTGCTGAAGGACAACATGCTACAACAGAATACGTTTGAGAAGATCTAGAGATATGTTTGGTTCAAAATCACCGAACCCCTGAAATTGAATTGAAGACCCAGCCAAAAAAACAAATGAGAAAATCCACTAATTTACACAGAATTATCCCATAAATTCAGATAATTCAACACAACTACCCCTCAAATTGCCCCAAGATGGGCTGATTTTGCACCCGATTCCCAGGTCCTGGGAGGCCACGACCACACGGAGTATGCAGCGAAGCACAACGGCTGCGCGCTGCTGAAAGCTGGAAACTGGTCGCTTTTAGATCCAGTGGCCAAAACATGTTCAAACCTCCGTGTTGAAACCTCAATGATCCACATGATGATGTGATAATTATGATTTATGTATTTTAAATTATTATATATGTATATACTGTCTATTATTCCGTATAGCTAATATATAAATCCTTGTTTGACACAACTCTGATGAATTATTGAAGCTTCGAAGGCTTCTACGTATGGGTTTAATTCGAAATTAGTGTGTGGGTTCAATGCGATGTTTGTCTTGGTTTAGTGAGAATTTAGTGTGGCTTTAATTTTAATGATGGTTTAATGAGGCTTATAGTCATAGTATGTTATAGTTGGTCGAGTGTCGTGTATGTTTGACTAATTTGATAGTTAGTTTTACAGAAGCATAGTGAATGGAGTCCATAGTTGATGAGTAAAGGGGTTCAGAAACATCTATACTTAATGAACAACATCCGTTGATGGAACATGTTAATAAACGGATGTTGATGTTGAACCAGTACGGATGTTGGTGGAACATGTTATTTTGTTTTACCAACTAGTTAATGAAACATCTATAGTTAATGCACAACAACATCATTATAGTATATTATAGTTGTATGATTAATGAGAAATACTGATTGGTAAATGCGGGCTGCACTGGTTTCATTCCAGGTTTGTCTCAAACTGGCGTGGAGGATAAACCATGGGATGTAATGGGGGTCCAAATTTTGAGATAACCCATCCATTGATGAACGGAGGTTGCAATTAACCAATTAACCAACATTAACAGGGATAGTGATAGCACCATGAGCACTTGGGATTGATGAATGGATTGTAAAATCGAAAATTAAAACCATGTTAAACCATCAATTGCAAGACTTGGGATTTCGCTTGATTTGACCAGCAATATTTTTTTATAGGATTGGTGGATCTAGAATGAGGTTGGAATTAGGACTAGGAA
Organism: Cladocopium goreaui; assembly: GCA_947184155.2. Lineage (NCBI taxonomy): Eukaryota > Dinophyceae > Suessiales > Symbiodiniaceae > Cladocopium > Cladocopium goreaui. The sequence goes on from CAMXCT020002702.1 coordinate 582,367, forward strand.
CTGCCAGATGGGGGTTGGTAGGAGATGCATCCATTGGTTGATGGGAATTATAATATACTATAGTTCATGAAGATTACCCTCCCCATGTCTCCCCATGTCTCTACGTGACATAGATGTGGAAAACCCACCCATTTTCCGAGGTCGGTTTAGCCCTGAAATGCCCTGAATCCAGCCCCGCCGTGTCAAGGAATGGATGCGAAGAACGCTGCGGTCATGGACTTCTTGTGGAGCACCACCGAGGACCAGGTTTTTCTGGCGATTTAAGGGCCACTTCGAGTGGCTACGGGTCAGAAGACTCATGGAAAGAGATACTGGAAATTAGAATTGGGTAATTTTGGAATAGTTTAGATAGTGTCATTCGGTCGTTTTTTTGGGGGTACTCAGTGTTGACCCCTGCTCATTTTGGAGCTTTTGGAATTCATGGATGGGAGATCTTGCAAATGTGTGAGCACGCCCGTGGTGATGGGAAGCCAACATCTTTGGTCAATGCCGGTGAGTCTCAAAATAGCTTGGGTTCATGGATGTTTATCCCCCGAAATATGGTAATAAATTAATTATTTTACTTATAATCTATCATATAATCCCTTCCTCCTAATACTAAACGTCCCCCTAATACTAAAAACAGGCATCCATCTCCAATTTCCGAAAATTTCAGTTTGGCCAATTTGACTTTTAATTGATCCCCTTTAAAAAACAATTCAAAAATCAACCTACCATTTGTGGGTTCCCCCCCCTAATACTAAAAACTAATTCATCCCGGGGTGTTTAGTATTAGGGGGGCTAGTTTTTAGTATTAAGGGTTTTAATTTAGTATTAGGGGTAAGCTTCGAACTGCCATTTTTGGCAATATTTTAATTGCGTTATATAAGGAAATTTAATTGATTTTGAGATCGGAAAAAATAGTTTTTAGTATTAAGGGTTTTAATTTAGTATTAGGGGTAAGCTTCGAACTGCCATTTTTGGCAATATTTTAATTGCGTTATATAAGGAAATTTAATTGATTTTGAGATCGGAAAAAATAGTTTTTAGTATTAAGGGTTTTAATTTAGTATTAGGGGTAAGCTTCGAACTGCCATTTTTGGCAATATTTTAATTGCGTTATATAAAGAAATTTAATTGATCTTGAGATCGGAAAAAATAGTTTTTAGTATTAAGGGTTTTAATTTAGTATTAGGGGTAAGCTTCGAACTGCCATTTTTGGCAATATTTTAATTGCGTTATATAAGGAAATTTAATTGATTTTGAGATCGGAAAAAATAGTTTTTAGTATTAAGGGTTTTAATTTAGTATTAGGGGTAAGCTTCGAACTGCCATTTTTGGCAATATTTTAATTGCGTTATATAAGGAAATTTAATTAATTAATTAATTAACATGACTTCGATTTGGTTCCCTAATAATAAATACCCCCCTAATACTAAAAACTACCTGCCGTGTTTTGTATTAGGGGGGGGGGGAGGTTTAGTATTAGGAGGAAGGGATTATGTCAAATTTTGGACCATTTAGTTCTCTGTTCCCTGTTCCCCTCATCTTTCAGATGTCCAAATTTACACAGGACACAGCCCCCAGCCTTGATTCCTTCCAGCTGATCCCTTTGTCCAAGTTCACGGGCAGCAAAGCAGTGCCTCGGCCCAGCTTCGGAGGAACTTGACCAAGCTGCAACCAGCTGGGCATTGGATGCCATGCCTTTGTCTTTTGGAAACACTTTGCAAGAGTTTGTGGATGATACACTCATGTCCTTTTGTGGATACACTTTGTTGATCTTTTTTGTAGATACACTTTGGCGTTGCTTGAAGTTGTTTGAAGATTTGGGCCGAGAGTTGTTGTTTCAGTTGTCGCAGGTACCCAGTTTCCTTCTCCAGTTGGCGTACCTTTGTTAAATCGCATGTATGTCTTCCGACAACGTGAAACATCGTAAGTTTCCCTCATTTCATTGCCAGGTGTTCCGATCGGTGCAGAAACACATGCAGAAGCTGTGGAAGATGGAGCAGAGAAAGGCTTTGGTTCCTTCTTTGAAACTGGAACTGGAGATAGGGAATAGCTGGACATTCTTCCTGGCCACATTGGCATGGTCATTGCATACCTGTGGTGATTTGACACCTCTTGAAGCGAAAATCATTCCTTATTTGATCGACCATCAGATGGGATGGGCCAGCATTCAGACCTGATACCCAATGCCTTGGCACGGTAAACTACGGCTCAAGACACGCGTACGTGGAATCTTGTACCCATAACATCCCGTGACCGGGGAATGATTTTTCTTCACGTTTCTGCCACAGGTTTTCCGCTTCTCCATCGCTTCGTGAGTGACATGTAAATGTTCTGATGCAGAAGATCTTGCAGTCCACCTTCAAACAGTGACTCCTAAGCTGGAAGATTCAACTTGAAGCTTTAGTAAACTGATACTCTTGAAAACTCCTTTATTTTGTTCATTGCATCTCTCCATTTTCTGCCGAGATCCCTGATGTTCCTCAGGTTCATCTCACAGTTTTCCCTGAAAAGACCCTGATGCATCTCGACGGGAACTGACGTCACCATTGGAAGTCCCAGATATTTGAGGGACTCTGAGGGCCTAGGGTACATTATGATCTCACAAAATACTGGAATTGTCTCTGAAACTCTGAAATATCTATAAATGACATTAAATGATATGTCTATGTTGGTTGTTATTATCTTCCTCAGATGGAGACATCAATGTTTCAGGAACTATCAGATCTGGTTGGTGGTTTGGAACATTTTTTATCTTCCCCAATAGTTGGGATGATGATCCAATCTGACCAATATTTTTCAGAGGGGTTGAAACCACCAATTAGAGATTCTCTCACCAACATGTTTCCTTGCCTTTTGATTGTTATTTGTGGAATTATAGAATGGGCTAGCGCCCTGGTGCCGCCGACCCCCCTATTTGGGGGGTCCTGTAGAGAGAGGGAGAGAGAGAGAGAGAGGGAGAGGGAGAGGGAGAGGATAGGAGAGGAAGGGGAGGTAGCGGGATAGATAGATAGATAGATAGACAGACAGACAGATAGATAGATAGAAAGAAGGCAGTACTCTAAAGACCGGCTGGGTAGCACGATGTTTCAGAGGCCAAGCCGCAAAAGCTGACGGCCAGAGGGCTTGGTGGAAGCTGCCGCGAGGGAGTTGGAGGGTTTTAAGGGTTTTAAGCGTTTGAAGCCTGGCAAACGGCAGGCTTGAATGCCTTAACAAGAGGGGGCTATGTGCAGGCAAATGCAGCAAAGGCTGACGGCCAGAGGGCTTGGTGGAAGCTGCCGCGAGGGAATTGGAGGGTTTTAAGCGTTTGAAGCCTGGCAAATGGCAGGCTTGAATGCCCTAACAAGAGAGGGCTATGTGCAGGCAAAGGGCAGGCTGCAATGCTCGACGCTGAGGGCCAGCAGCTTGGTGGAAGCTGCCGCGAGGGATGTGCAGGCAAAGGGCAGGCTGCAACCCTGGAACAGCAATGGCTGACGGCCAAAGGGCTTGGTGGAAGCTGCCGCGATGGATGTGCAGCCAAAGGGCAGGCTGCAACCCTGGAACAGCAAAGGCTGACGGCCAGAGGGCTTGGTGGCAGCTGAGGCTTGAATGCCCCAACAACAGGGCTATGTGCAGGCAAAGGGCAGGCTGCAATGCTGGAACAGCAAAAGGTGATGGCCAGAGGGCTTGGTGGAAGCTGCCGCGAGGGAATTGGAGGGTTTTAAGCGTTTTAAGGGTTTTAAGGGTTTGAAGCCTGGCAAACGGCAGGCTTGAATGCCTTAACAAGAGAGGGCTATGTGCAGGCACATGCAGCAAAGGCTGACGGCCAGAGGGCTTAGTGGAAGCTGCCGAGAGGGAATTGGAGGGTTTTAAGCGTTTTAAGGGTTTGAAGCCTGGCAAACGGCAGGCTTGAATGCCCTAACAAGAGAGGGCTATGTGCAGGCAAAGGGCAGGCTGCAATGCTGGAACAGCAAAAGCTGACGGCCAGAGGGCTTGGTGGAAGCTGCTGTGAGGGATGTGCAGCCAAAGGGAAGGCTGCAACCCTGGAACAGCAAAGGCTGACGGCCAGAGGGCTCGGTGGCAGCTGAGGCTTGAATGCCCCAACAACGGAGCGCTATGTGCAGGCAAAGGGCAGGCTGCAATGCTGGAACAGCAAAAGCTGACGGCCAGAGTGCTTGGTGGAAGCTGCCGCGAGGGAATTGGAGGGTTTTAAGCGTTTGAAGGGTTTTAAGCGTTTGAAGCCTGGCAAACGGCAGGCTTGAATGCCTTAACAAGAGAGGGCTATGTGCAGGCAAATGCAGCAAAGGCTGACGGCCAGAGGGCTTGGTGGAAGCTGCCGCGAGGGAATTGGAGGGTTTTAAGCGTTTTAAGGGTTTGAAGCCTGGCAAACGGCAGGCTTGAATGCCTTAACAAGAGAGGGGTCTATGTGCAGGCAAATGCAGCAAAGGTTGACGGCCAGAGGGCTTGGTGGAAGCTGCCGCGAGGGAATTGGAAAGTTTTAAGCGTTTTAAGGGTTTGAAGCCTGGCAAACGGCAGGCTTGAATGCCTTAACAAGAGAGGGCTATGTGCAGGCAAAGGACAGGCTGCAATGCTGGAACAGCAAAAGCTGACGGGCAGTGCTGGAGAGGGGCCAGAGGGCTTGGTGGAAGCTGCCGCGAGGGAATTGGAGGGTTTTAAGCGTTTTAAGGGTTTGAAGCCTGGCAAACGGCAGGCTTGAATGCCTTAACAAGAGAGGGGTCTATGTGCAGGCAAATGCAGCAAAGGTTGACGGCCAGAGGGCTTGGTGGAAGCTGCCGCGAGGGAATTGGAAAGTTTTAAGCGTTTTAAGGGTTTGAAGCCTGGCAAACGGCAGGCTTGAATGCCCTAACAAGAGAGGGCTATGTGCAGGCAAAGGGCAGGCTGCAATGCTGGAACAGCAAAAGCTGACGGCCAGAGGGCTTGGTGGAAGCTGCCGCGAGGGATGTGCAGCCAAAGGGCAGGCTGCAACCCTGGAACAGCAAAGGCTGACGGCCAGAGGGCTTGGTGGCAGCTGAGGCTTGAATGCCCCAACAACAGAGCGCTATGTGCAGGCAAAGGGCAGGCTGCAATGCTGCAACAGCAAAAGCTGACGGCCAGAGTGCTTGGTGGAAGCTGCCGCGAGGGAATTGGAGGGTTTTAAGCGTTTTAAGGGTTTTAAGGGTTTGAAGCCTGGCAAACGGCGAATGCCTTAACAAGAGAGGGCTATGCGCAGGCAAATGCAGCAAAGGCTGACGGCCAGAGGGCTTGGTGGAAGCTGCCGCGAGGGAATTGGAGGGTTTTAAGTGTTTTAAGCGTTTTAAGGGTTTGAAGCCTGGCAAACGGCAGGCTTGAATGCCCTAACAAGAGAGGGCTATGTGCAGGCAAATGTGGAAAGGCTGACGGCCAGAGGGCTTGGTGGAAGCTGCCGCGAGGGAATTGGAGGGTTTTAAGCGTTTTAAGGGTTTGAAGCCTGGCAAACGGCAGGCTTGAATGCCCTAACAAAAGAGGGCTATGTGCAGGCAAAGGGCAGGCTGCAATGCTGGAACAGCAAAAGCTGACGGCCAGAGGGCTTGGTGGAAGCTGCCGGAAGCTGCCGCGAGGGAGTTGGAGGGTTTTAAGGGTTGTAAGGCTTTTAAGCGTTTGAAGCCTGGCAAACGGCAGGTTTGAATGCCTTAACAAGAGAGGGCTATGTGCAGGCAAATGAGGCCTTTGAAGCTTGGCAAACCGCTTAAACACAGACAAGCATTTGTTGCAAGAACGACCTTGGACAATGTGAAGGCCATGGCCGTGACAAAGCAGGTTTCACACCTCCGGTGGTCCCAGGCGCCGCCCCTGCCTTGGTGAAGGCCGGGTCGGCGGATATGGAATTATATGGATGCAAGATATCCTGAAGGTCTGCTGGTGATTCCAAAGAGATAACATGCAGAAGCTGCTCGCAGGGAAGACAAACAAACCCATTCACGTCACGTGGTGGTTGCGTCAAAATTCCTTCAAGAGTGACCCCTTAAAGACGAAACTGTCTTGGGGATTCAGCGGACCCAAAGATAAACCCCCAAGAAAGAGGGCTTGTTAACCACCAAGAACCACTATTCTTGGGATCGCCCAGGTCTTCCAAGGATATCCGCAAGAAGCAGTCCCTTGGGCAAAATGGCATGGTGCAGGATGTCAATGGTGGATTGGTGATTGGTTAATGTTCCAAGAATTGGAGGATAGGATCTGTCCAAAATTTCCCAACACCAAGACCGTATTGTGGATCAGTTTTTTTTGGCACAACCTGTTGGTTCAGCCTGGGATTCCACCCATAGGCCATACTAGACAATATTCTGGACTGTTTGCCTGATAACCTGGATGTGAATCTCAGTATTGCTTGATAACACTGACAAATCCCCAATTCCTGGTCTTATCCCATGTGTTTTCACCATGATTCTGACAGTCCATTTATCTCCATCATTCATTATTTTGTTTGCTTGTAGTATTTGTGGCTTAGCAACCTCCTTTCCCATGATCTTGCTTGTTTTCCCGGAATTCATCATCATTCTTTTTTATTATTATTCCATCTTATTCCATTTGTTGATGTTTATTATACTAGTAATATCTAATACTAGTAATTATGATGTATTATTATAATGTATTATATATATAATTGTATATGATCCATCTCCCTGCAATGACTGCTGCATCTCCCAGTCGCAATGAATCCTCGTCGCGACGACTCGCGACGACTCGCGACGACTCTCAGGACCACCTTGGGGTCCTTTCTCTGCAGCGCCCTGCGCGATGAGTTGGAAGTGGACTGTGTGCTCTTCGATGGTGGCAACATCCGAGGCGCGGATCTGGCTTGGGATCGACCAATTGCAGTGTGTTCAACCTGTGCAAATGATGTATATAATGATATATTTATATTTATATCGGATCATCTTATATATACACATAAGATAGAATATCAGGGAGTCTTAAAAGGCTTGGATGCCGTCTTCTGCATTTCTGGGAGGGCAGTTAATAGAACGTCTCAAGTGATGTTCGGTTGAGTCCCTGGTACACGCATTGACAAGAAGTCACCGATAGTGAGACGATGTTGAAAGGTGATAAGGACTACGAGCCGAACCCGGAGCACTATTTGGGGTCTCGTTGGACCTTTACGCTTGCGGATTTGGAACAGGATGCAGAATTCAGAGTCACTGTGTCACGGAGTGAACAGTTTCAGGTTGTTTGATTTTTCCACCCCCTCTGTCATTTACAGTATATCGATATATCAGAGCATGTTCAGAAAACATGGCGAAGTACGAAACAGATCAATCATGAATGAAACATTGATCCATACTGAGATTTGGAGCATATATGGAAGATGTTTTGATATACAGATATATACAGTACATATTATTTGGATATATGTCGCATATTTTGGTATATGACATATATGAATTTAATGTACTAAACTTGAAGGGATGGTTTTTCCTCATCCCCAGCCATTGCCGCAGATGGCCGCAGGAACTGCCCTGGTCTTCGGAGATGGTCATCATTGTTTTTTGGCGGAGAAAAGGTTGGTGAATTGATGGGTCAACTTTGGTTAAAGCTGGTTTAATGTACCCTCTGGTAATCTAACATAACTATGGAAAATCACCATTTTTCATGGGAAAACTCACTCTAAATGGTGATTTTCCATAGTTATGTTAAATTACCAGAGGGTAGTGTATAAGATGGAACGTGAGAGAGAAGACACATGCAGGAAACCAAACCATGCATAACCATGAGTCAGCCGCCGCTTGGGCCCAGTGATTGGGACATGTTTGACGAAATTGGCCTAAACCTGATCGAACCTCATCAAGTTCAGCATAAGCAAATACCAATTTGCATGGTGACTGACAGGAGAATTGAAGTCGAGATTCGGGTGTGGGATGATATCAAAAAAAAATCAAAAAGTCCAGGTCCCCACAAGTCTGGCGGTTGATTAGCACTTTCAAAAAACTATCGACATCTCAAAGCCTGCGGGTACCCATTCTTCAGCCATTCAAAAACCGCACTTGACTTCAGCGAGGTGCTTCGAGGACAGGAACTCAGGGAGGCCTTGCACTACTCACGCACCGTGAAGTTGGGATCCGGTGGTTTCCTCCAGGCACTGGGGGGAGCATTGGTTGGTGGGTTGGAACCATGGCTTTTTAATGGGATATCATGGTGAATTTAATGGGATATCATGGGATATCATAATCAATAATGGAACCATGGAATTGTATGACTTTCCATATAATTATTGGATATTATTGGGAATGTCACCATCCCAACTGACGAACTCATATTTTTCATAGGGGTAGGTATACCACCAACCAGATTTGTTTTGAAGATATGGGTTATAGTTACCCTCCCGTAAACAAACGTAGCAAGCTAGGAAATCGTCGGTAAATGATAAATGGAGGTCTTAATATGTCTTAATTGGAAAGATCATGTATACATGGGGGGAAAATTCCATGACGGTTTGATTAACGGAAGGTGATCTGAAAATAGGGTATCCCCCAATTCCAACGGAGTATCATCAGGTTCCCCGTGAAAATGGCCAGTTGGGTGTATCCCCTATTTCCTGAAAAGTTGTTCAGAGAAAGCCATATTGAAGCTTCAGACTTTGGACAACTTTGGAATATTGGCAGACTGGCAGACATTTGGGTATGGATCAATACCTATTGATACCATTTTTAGGGGGATGAACATCCATTTACCAGCTATTTTGATGTTCACCAGGGGTACAAGGTTTTGACACACTGCCATTTCACAAAGATTCTTTTGGAGGGCATTCAATTTCCATGAATCTTGGTGCCTGCGGATGGTTGATGGTTTCGGATTTACCGAAAATCAGTACATGGAGTAGTACATGAGTGCATGACTTTGTCTGAAAGTAATTATATATATATATATAGAGAGTAGCCCTAAAATTGATGGCTTATCATCATCCATCCATTCAAGTGGCTATAACTTGGGGTATCCCTGCAATTCTTGAAAACATCCAAATATCTGATGTTGGGTATATTCCCATTCAGGTATGGCTGATGATACATCCCCATATATGTAGTATAATACACAGTATGGTTTATTAATGTTTATTCATGTATCCCCATTATATCCCAATTCCCGAAAATATCAGGATTATTCATGTATCCCCATTATATCCCCATTATATCCCATTAATGTTTATATCCCCATTATATCCCATTAATGTTTATTGTTCTGTTTGGTGTGCCGTGCGCCAAGCCAAGTAGGCAGATGGTGGTGTCCATGTGGACCCAGCAACTCAAGAGGCTGCGGCTGTTTGCACATTCGGTGGACACCTGAGCAGCTCAAAAACCCTGGTTGATTGTTTACCCTCTGGTGATTTAACGTAGCTATGGAAAATCACCATTTTCAATGGGAAAATCCACTGTAAATCACCATTTTCAATAGCTATGTTAAATTACCAGAGGGTACCAATGGGAAAAGCCCCTATTTTGGTATCTAGTGCGGATTTAAGCATCATTGATAGGGGCTTCAATAAAGCAAAAGGGACCAGTTCAGAACCAGGAAAGAATGAAGGTGGATAAACATCATGAAAAACACTTTGGCTGCCTGGTGCTGCAATTCTGTTGCATTCTGCACTTTCTGTCGCATTTCCAGCATTTCTGCTGCTGGTAGGTGAAGCGTGTGGGTAATGAGCCACTGGATTATTCTCGGATTTACAGAGACTTGTCTCGCTGGTGGTTTAGATGATCGTGGTGATGGTGATGGTGATGGTGATGGTGGTGGTGGTGATGATGATGATAATGATGATGATGATGATGAACATGAGGACAGTTTATACAATATGTATATATATATATAATTATATATAACTCAGCATGACTCAGTAAAGGTACTAGTCACCTTACTGGTCATGCTGGTCCCAATGCCATTTCCAAGAAGCAAAGATGGCCCCTGTAATCATTCAACATTGTTGCGACCCAAACTGACCACTAAGTACAGCACTTGCCAAATGTGTGGACCCTATCTTCTGTGGTAGCCTAGTTTTTGGGCACTGCTTGTGTGTCCGGCACTACAAAAGTCCTTCAGCTGCTGCTGAAGTGGCCTTTCTTCACCCAAACCAGGTTTCATATCCCCAGGCCCTAGAGCAACTGCAATGGAGGTCAAGGGCACGGTTCAACCTCTCAGCCCCTGAAACAAACAGTCCCTCCCTGTATCCACAGAAGATCAGATGATCAAAACTGGTCAAAAAGCGAAGTTTTGGCCTACGACCCGCAACAAAATATGATGCGGCAATCAGGCTAGTGGAGAAATCCCTGAATGAAACGGAGGTTTTAACGGAAAATCATGTATGAATGGATGATTTCCATTGCCGCCATTGCCATGTTTGATTAACAGAGGGTACAGAAAATGATTCACCACTGCCAGTCAGTTTCCTCTGGGCTTTGTGGCTATGCGGATGACGTTTGCCCAAGGAGTTGGCGTCATGCACGCGAGTTTGGCCGGGATGAACGGCAACCCAGTCTTCGAGGCGTTTGAAAAATGGCTGAGGTATTGTGACAGTACGTGTTGTGCTGAAACCAACAGTTTGAAGATGTTTCAGTCGTTCTTAACTGTTCATTCCTACTAATGATGATCCTCAAGTGACCGACCATATGTTTTAAGCGAGCTTTAAACCACCAAAAAGTTCATCTTTCACAGGATATGCCAATCCTGGACCATATGCACATGTGCCATGGTCAAAAGGTCGAGTAGATTAAGCCATATTGGGGAATGGTCATCCACACATCAACAGGAGTTCATGTATGTTAATGTATATAAAATATAATATATACTTGTCATATAAGGTATATATAATTACCCATTAAACGAGTTCCATAGAATTCCCAACTTAATTGTGGAATGACCACAGCCCATTCATCCCTTGTTCCTTGACCATGTCACATATCCATATTGGTTGCGGCCATGGATGATGACTTCCTCTGCATCCAGCAGGAGTGGCGGAAGAGGCACATTATGCCGCAGGTGCAATGGGAAGATTCGCTGCACTTCATCGCTACCTTAAAAGTCAGTTTGTGTTCCCGGACAGAGAAGTTTCGATACGGGCAATGGGCATTCCAAAATACTTGCCGGGATTCAAAGAAATGAATGATTGTAGGGGTGCCCTACCATCCCGTGAAAGAGTGAGGAAGGCCTTTCCCATCCTTTCCTCACCATTTCAATCCAATTTATCAAGGCAGATAGAAATCCGCGAATGTGGAGTGTGCGATCGAAATCCACCATGTTTGGCGCTTGTTTCCTATGAGTTCCAGCCTGCACATAGGAGGATTCCGGAAAGCCAGCCAAAGAGCTGTTGAAGAAGCAGTTTTCGCGGCGGATGTGGGTCCTTTGGCTAAGCTGGCGAGAGAGAAGATCACCAAAAATCATTACTAAGATGGTCAAATATAGGGTGTAGCCCAAATCCACTAGTCGATCATCATGTTCCCCAAATGGCCCAAACTTGTGGACTTGGGGAACCCTATTTGTAATTTGTAAACACACCCATATATTCTAAGTGCTATATATAATTATATATATATTATATTTTTTGGGATGGATTGAATGGGTTATCAACCAGAAAAGAGTTGGTGTGGGGTATCAAGGTTCCATGGGGGGTTGCATGGATCGCTTTTCGCATGTTCCTCACGGTGTTATATTATTATGGCTCCAATTGACTCATGTGTTATACACGGACTTTTTGGGTTTCGTGCAAGCCAAGGACAAGATGCCGGAGTTTCATGAGATCAATGCAGCTTGGCCACAATTCAAGCTCAATTTCAGTTCCATTGCCATTCCAAAAGCTCCAACGCCACTGAGGTATCTCAAAGTGGTGTCCTTTCCAGAGAGGACTGCCTCTAAGAAAGTTCTTAAAACCACGGTTGCAGATAGTCCAACCTTTCACCATCTTTCACCAAAAACCTTTCGACCCGTGCAATGTCACACTTTCATGAAACACAACTAAGCTATACTAGCTATAAGATGCTATATTCCCATATATTCCCCCTATAGCTATATAGCCCTATATTAGCCTCAGATTCGGCCCTTTTTTTTCTATCCTATGAAGGCCATGCTTTTTTGTAGTAACACCTGGCCATCCAAGGGCAATCCCCGTGCGCTCCAGGAAGTTCGAAACGCTTACGTCCAGACCTTCACGCGCTGTTGTGAGGCGGAGCCGTTCACTGGCGGATCTGGAGAACTTGAGGGACGAGCAGCAAACAAACTTGGGGATCTTGGGGATATATGGATAACTTGGGTATATATCTTAATAATAGAAATTGTATAGTATGGATTAAGATGGATTAAAAATGATTGATATGTTTTTAGAGTTTTACTGATGGGAAACCATCTTTCGGATACAATGGGTACTGGAAGATGTTTGGCTCATTGCGCGACAGGCAGATACTCTCAACACATTCATTTGTGGGCACACTCAATGTATATACGTATACAATAGACAAGGTCTGCAGAACGTCATTCTCGCTTGCAACGCCTACAGTATTATTCACCGTGGAAAGCCTAGGGCCTGTGCAAAGTATTGACCGTATTGCTAAGCATTGGAATTTCGTGCGTTTACCAACAACAGCCCAACGATTTCTGCACGCTTCGGGCCCTTCGGCCTTTGAAGATCGACTAGTGAGGCTAGCTGCGACAGAACAAAAATTTGGCACCATATGTCAGCCTTTTGATGTTGACTTGCCATGGAAGTGTTTGTCTCCTTGCCAAGAGCCTTGGTGTGAGGATCATGTCAAGTTGCACATGTTGCACCGCGTTCTGTTGCTGTGCTGTGTATGGTATAAGTATAGTGATCATAGCGCAATGTATAACGATATATTCCTTCATGCACTCCATCTTCATGAGACAAACCCTGTGTCATTTTCTGAATTTATGTGTTTATTCTGTAATGCCTGTTTCCAAAACAGCTTCATTATTTACTCTCACTCTCCATTGGTATCACATGTTCAGGGCCTCACCTGGCTCACCAGGGGTCATTCAACTCATATCTGGGAATCCCAATCTGAACCAGTGAAATCAATCCATAGTTTTGAAACCCTAACATTCTTGGGTAGTACTGGAAGTCACCCTTGTTCTCGTTTTCAAGTCCCTGTGATGGTGGAATCACCATCGGGTGAGCTTCCCATGACCTTGCTGACAGATTTTGATAGCTGAGGTGGTCGAAGCGCAACGATTCCAACTGCACCCACTGCCACAGTTCTGAAGCTGCGCGATGCGGCTCAAGAGATCTTCGGGGTTGGCTTCCTAAGAGCCTCGACTTGGCACCGCTGAGTGGCAACAGAGACGGGCAGATCGTGGAGGAAACATAAGAACCAACAGCAGATTGAACGCGGATGGGTATTGGAATGTATTTGAGCACTAAGAAAAGAAGAGGAACTTAACCAAATAATGCAAATGTCAGCTGGCAGCAGCAAATCCAGGTATTTCATCTTTTCCTAGCCATTTGTTTCTCAGAAGACACAGTTGTGTCAGAACATAGAACAACAACCCCGGCTTACACATTTTGACTTCGGGCCACAAGGGTAGGGACAAGATGTTGACAGAGGAAGTATAGGATTAGTTTTTGCGGGGCACTGAGTCCATTACCTGCAAAACGCAGAGATGACGTCTGACGCATGCAGGTCTTTGATTTCCACGCGCAAAAAAGATGAATCGAAATTGTTTACAGTTTCCACGGGGCTTATTTTGTTATTTTGTTGTCTCTCACCACTGCTCTGATGTACACTCATTGCTTCCTGAGTGCAGCAAGGTTTAGAAAGTTTAGACAAGCACTCCATGGCTGTTTGTTGCTGTTGGTGCGAGGTTTCGTTGCCCTTGGATTCAGTAATTGGATGTAATTGGAGCGAGTAAAATCCCTGCAATTAACCAATAGTAGTTCTAAATGAACTCAATGTCAGGTTTGTTCAGCTTAAAGGCCCCATGTCATCTAAGATCACTCAGATCCCAGAGTCAGAGTTGCATCATGTTGCATCAACATGGCATGTTTTGGCGCTCTTCCATCCTCTTCCCAGGACTCTTGTCGTCCCAAGGGCAGATCTTGGATGTTTGTTCTACTCTTCTTGATACCGGGCTCACAGATGGTGAGACTTTGACGGCCATCGTGCATGCCCCGAAGATTTGCGCAACACGAAAGGCCTTTGCCATGAGGTTCCTGCGCCTGGCAAGATGGCTCACAATTGTGGCCAGATTCTGTTGGTTTCATCGGTTTCATCGCCAGTTTTCTCTCATTTCATGAGGTTTTCATCCTGTTTTCATGGTCCGTGTGCCATGACGTGCCAGGTTCAGCAACGGTCACGCTCTTTGTTGGGGCGATCCCAAATTCGGTGGTGATGCCGGCCCCAGCGTCGCGGCTGCTGGACGGGTGGAGCAGATTGAGTCCACTGGGCACGCCTTCGCCGCTCTGTTGGCGGATGGATCCGTTGCATGGGCTGAAAAGTTGTATGACCCGAATAGGAGTTTTCCAGGGCGGAGAATGGTGGGAGAATGGATGATGGTGGATATATGTGGATATATATACAAATTGTGGTTGACATTCCACATTTGTTGTCTTTTCCTGTCCAGAAAATGAAGAGCTTTGCAAACTGTTTGATGCTGTTTCAACCTGGATGTAGTTTGCATAGTAGAGATCTGAACCCAAGATCTGAGCGTCGCACCAGGTTGAAACTTGGGGTCACCCTCGATTTGGCGGTGACAGCTCAAGGGTTCGCGATCGCTTGGGATCGAATGTGCGGCAAATCAAAGGAAGCCACTTCAGCTTTGCGGCCATTCTGCAGGATGGCACAGTCGTAACATGGGGGCGTTCAGACGCTGGCGCATGCTTTCGAAGTCGTTTATTTTACTCTAACCCATAGGATCCATGTATGCTATATATGGTAACATTTACCATCAATATACCCCAAATGTTAGCATATATACCATACATGGATCCTATGGATAATATACTGTAATTATATTTGTTGTTGTTTTCATTTGTTTTTTGGTCTGTGGTGGTGGTGTTCTCGGTGATCAGCGAGTATGGAGCTTGTTGGAATACTGTTGATCTGTGAAATTGCAGGTTCGGTTTTGGTCGACCCTTTTTTCACTCTGGCCTCACCGTCCAAAAAGTGAGGCTATTGGTGGAGAGAGCCAACGAGTTCAACATTTGCTCAGAGATGTTTGCAAACTTGAGAGCACTCACTTTGCATTTGCTGCGATCTTGGCCGATGGTCGGGTAGTCACCTGGGGTCAACCGGAAGATGGAGGAGATAGTCAGTCGGAGCAACGTTGTGAATGTAAGCCTTTTGTATTCTTTGGTTGTCAAAGGCCTTTTTTTGGAGTTTGCCCATAATTCAATGTAGTTCAGTTCAATGGCGTTTGAGGTTAGACCTAGGATCGCTTCACTCGTAAACCGTGGCAACCTGAAGTCACACTCCATTGAAGTACCGACAACTTTAAAGGCCTTCCTGTCTGTCCGGCTTAAAAGTCCCAGTATATTGGTCGCACCCCTTTCCAAGCATGATCTATGTAGTCCATGTATCACTTCTCAGAATTCCTCCTCATTGATCAAGTGGGTTAACATTGCCTTTATTCAACTTGCTGTCAATGCGTAAAAATGCGTAGGGTTTTTTCAGCATGGTGATTATAATTTGACACTGTATGCAGAAATTGGATGAAATTGGAAATTACTGTCTTCAGCTATTTTTTGTATTAGCGGAAGCCCTCGCGCAAGAAATAAGGTTCAAGCGTGCAAAATGAGCTACGAAATGTCGCCAGCATCACCGGCTCCTTAAGTGCCTCCGCAGCTTTGCGATTCGATGGCTCTGTTGTGTGCTGGGGCGATGCCGAGTGTGGAGGAGATGCAGGTGCCAAGCGTCAGTGGTTGGACATGGAACTGTTTGTTGGGTGCCCCAAATCATCCATTTTTCGATGATTTTTCCAGTAAATGTTCATCCAGCAGTGGAGTACCCCCCATTTTAGGAAACCCTCACATGTTTGATTAAAATGGCTGCAGAATCTAGAATCATGGGAGTATATGGGAAAATATTATCAGATGATTATCCAGGGAGAGGTCCATTGCCATGTTTGATTGCCAGAGGGTATATGATTGATGTTCATTTGTCAAACAGACGGAATATCATTTAGCAGAGAGGTATCTATGATCGTGATATTTACCCGTGAAGAAATGGGTTGGGCGGATTGGAACCAAATATGAATCGGGATATGGAAGAAGTAATGATGGAGGGATATATAGAAACAAAAATGATGGGAGAACTGGATGTGGCTCGAATATGGTTTGATGTTTCATCTTCAAGAAGAAAAACATGTGAAGATGATCCTAGTTGACTATACTGTGCAACTTATAGCACTTTATGGCATATTGTACAAGCCACCATAAGAAGGAAGGAAAATGATGCCGCTCAATCACCAAAGGGTTTTCTCCTTGTGAATCTTCAGATCCAACAATTAGATAAAATCCGGAGGTTGCAGCCAGCTTTGTGCTGCGCAGGTGACGTCCAACGACAACTGAAGCATGCGACTCGGCCTTGTTTGCGCAAAGCTTTGGTTCAGTGGATGGTCATTCAGGAACCATCGAGCTGTTCCAAGCATGGCTATTGAGGAACCATGTGACCATGCAAAGTTTGCAAACCCATGCTCAAACCATCTCCACCCTGATTACTGAGTCTTTCATTGTTCAGATACTTTTTTTTGGAATCGAACGACGACCAGGGAAACAACCAGGGAAACAACCAACATCAACCAACATTAAGCAACATCAAGCAACATCAACCAACATCAACCAATATCAACCAACATCAAGCAACATCTGAAAAGATTCAGGCAGCTCTGTTGTATCAATGTTGCTCTGATGCTGTGCGCGCTCACTCTTTTGTACTGTTGGCAAACAGTCTCAGGATAGCTTCAGGCTCAAGGCCTGTTGATCCATAATGTTGACAGTGACATCCAGCAGCTGTTGAACTGTACACGAATTGTGTGTTGGACAATGTTGTTACTTAACACGGCCCCTCAATTTGTTGGAGCTTCCAACACATTGCACAAAACAAACATTGTTGAAACGCAATCACATTATGTTGATACTATTGGATTAGGTGTTGATCTCTGTACAGGGCTGATGGCTTGTAGTTTTACATCTGTTGCCCAGCCGCAGATGTTGATCAAACACTCATCTAATTTTGCGCATTCCCGGCTCTCACGTTTGAACCTCTTGTTGCGCAGGGATCTGCTGAAGATCCAAAGACTGTTGGTTGAGGTGCCAGTCTCACCTGTTGGATGACTTCTCATCCTTCCATCTGTTGATCATCATCGGTTGTTGCGCAATTCTCACGCAGCAACTGTTGGATCTCATCCTTGGGCATGGTGAGTGGCAAATTGCTGAGGCGCCACACATTGATCTCTTTGAAATGGTTGTTGATCATCTCTTCTGTCCACTGTTGCTCGACCCATGTTGCCAGGTGGCTGTTGCCTCTGATCCTCTCAACTGTTTTGGCTCCTTGGAACAGGATGTTGCCTGTGTTGATGCCGCTGGTGATGCTGGTGCTGTGCATCTGTTGCAGCATCTCCATCACAGCATCCCTGGTGGATGTTGTGAAATGATGGAGCATCTGTGCTCCACCATACTCCAAACATTGGAGTACGAGCCTCTTCTCCTGTTGTGTTGATTCCACGTTCATGTTGGACACTTGGACCGGGATGTTGTAGGTCCACATCCAGTCCTTGTTCCACTGGAAATAGTTGCAGATCTGTTGAAGCATGGTGTTGCCTCCATCTGCATTGGTCTCCCAGATCTGTTGGGATGCCAGCTCAAACGTTGTGAAACGAAGGTTGCATCCACTCTCGATCTGTTGCTGTGGATACATGTAGCCCCTGTTGAACATGTTGATCACCTGGCTGCCTGTTCGAAGACGATGTTGTTGAACATCCTCAACCCAGGTAATCATGAGCCACTTTGTTGGAATCTTCGTTGTAACATCATCTCTGTTGCGTGCATGTACATTGTTGTGAGCGCCAGTTGTGGCGAAGGCGCTAAGATCAACTTGTCGAAGTTGGGCATACGTTGGCTGCCCAAAAGTGCTGGTATCACCGTGTTGGTTGACTCCCTAGCCGTCTCTGTTGGTTTGATGGAGTTGTACTCCTCGATGGTCATCAAAACGACAAAACAAATTCATGTTGCAATCCGACTTGTTGTCTAAGACAGTCATGTTCCAGAAAGAAAATCACTGAGTTGAATCTCCATGTTGGCCACCATGTTGAAACTTCCCAGTAACTGAATATGTTGATATACTCCATGTTGAAGTAGATAACGTAGATATAGAACATGTTGTCAACCTTTGTTGACACCATGGCTCAAAAAGAAATGTATGTTTGTGTGTGTATATGCCACGCACGATGTTCGCACGTTGTACACGCGTCCGCACGTTAACACGCTAGCTACAGTGAAACTGTTGTTGTTGCTTGTTGCTTGTTGTTGTTTGTTCAGTGATGCTGGGTGCTGATGCCAACATCACTGATGTGACGCAAAAGCGTCTCTGTTGCAACGTACTTGGTGAAGATGTCGGCCGGGTTGTTGATCGTGTTGATCTTGACAATCCTCACAAGGTCGTGTGCGACCAATTGTTGTATGAAAAGGTGTTTGAGCTCGATATGTTTGGCTTTCTTTGATGCTCTGATTCTTGTTGCCATGCTCTTTCCGCTTGATGAGTCGGTATATATGCGGATGTTGATCTTCTTCATGTTGAGAGCTTCCTTCAGGAAATTGCTGATGTGGAGTGCTTCTGTTGCTCCTGTGTTGATCGCATAGAGTTCTGCTTCCGCGCTGCTCAGCGCAATTGTTGCCTGTGTTCTGCTTCCGTAGTGGATTGTTGCGCCGAAGACTTTGATTAGAAATCCTGTTGTTGACTTCCTCGTTGTTACGCATCCTGCCCAGTCGCTGTCGACAAAGACTTGGATGTCTGGTACTGCTTCAGCTGTTGGTGTCTTGGTTGTAGGTCTCACGTATTGTTTGTAGTGTTGTGTTCCCTTGATGTACCTGAGCAAGTGCTTCAATTTCTGCTGGTCTGCTGTTGTTGGCTGTGTCAATGCTCTTGCAAGCTCTTTTGTTGCAAAGCCAATGTCTGGCCTTGTGTAGGTCATCCATTGTAGCTTGCCAACCATTCTTCGGTAGGCTGCGTGTTCTTCTTTGTTGAGTTCTTGTTCCATCTCTGATGTTGCTTTCAGAGTGTTGTTGCCTGGTGCTGGTGCTGGGTTGCAGTTGAGCATGCTGGCTTCTTCCAGCATCTGCGTTGTGTAGCTGTCTACTAAGCTGATCTCGTAGTAGTCACCTTTGTTGCAGATGTTTCTGCCCAAAAAGCTGATGGTGTTGCCGACTGTGAGTTCTCCTGTTGGACGGAGTAGGAGGTGTTGCTGGATGCTCTTGAACAGCTTGTTGACCGTCTCCTGTTGTCCAATGAAGAGCAAGTCGTCGACGTAGCATAGTATGTATGCATCTCCCTGTGGTGTTGCGTAGACGTTGGGCTCGCTGACAAGTCGTCGTGGTCCAAGTTGTTGCATCACCTCTGCCAGGTGATTTTGCCATGCTTTTGGGCTGCTGCGTAAGCCATTGATGGCTTTGTTGAGCCGCCAGACGATCTGGTCGAAGGCGTTGTAGAACTCTGCTGGTGGATACATGAAAAGATCTGCTGTTGCTGCTGCTGCATGTAGAAAGGCTGTTGAAATGTCTCCTGTGAGACAAATCCAGTTGTTGCAAAGTGCCAAGACGAGTAGCATCCTCAGAACGCAGAAGATTGGTGTTGACGCGAAGATGTCGTCGTTGTCATTGATCTCCTCTGTGTAGCCCTTTGCTACAATTCGTGCTCGAACTGTGTTGCCTTTCTGTCGAAGAACCCATCTTGACTTGATAATCTTCTTGCGTTGCTCTGGTGTGAGTTGACTTATGTGTACTTCTGTGTACACTCCTTGTTCCTTCATTGACTTGATTTCTTGCTTCATTCCTTCAGTTGTTTGTTCTTTGTCTAAACCTTCGGTGTTGCTCACCCAAGGTTCCAGGAGAATCTTTTCTGCTTTGATCTCCTGTTCATCCTCATTTGATGTTGCTTCTATCTTCTGTCCTTTCTTTGTTGTGACTGTGACTTGTGATATCCTCATCCTTGTTGTTGGTGGCTCCTGAGCTGTCTCAGGTCTGCTTGCTGCTGTGGCTCTCTCTGTTGTTCTTGCTTGCTTTGGTGAGCTGCCTTGTGTGATCTCATCTGCTACTTCTCTTTTGCCTTGTGTTGGCAATGGAAGTGGCTGCCTTGCTGGCTGAGTTGCTGGCGCTGTTGCCATTGGAAGGTCTGTAAGTGCTGGTGGTGTTGTGGCGTGTGGTTGTTCCATGGCTTGTGGCTGTGGACTCTGCTGAGTCTGTGTACTTGCTGTTGTCTGCTGCTTTGCAGCAGCGGGTTGTGGTAGTACCACAATGCTTGGTGTTGTTGGTGGTATCATGGCTGGTGAAGAGTTGATGATGTCCATCAACTGCTTGTTGTACTTGTCTGGCTTTATTTGTCTTCTTATGGTCCTTGCTCTGACCACTTTGTTGCTGATGCCAAGTATGTTCTCGTTTGTTGAGTTGTCCTTACCCAACCAGATGGCTGGATAGAACCTTGCTTCCATCTTTGGCATATGTTTTGCTGTTGGTAGCATGTAAAGAACTGTTTCACCAAATTCACATATTGGTGTTTTGTGTTCTTTGCCCCATCGTCTGTAGTAGCTTGTGTTTCCATCTGAGTGGGTGGAATACCTGTTGAGCAGGTATGCTGCGTGTTTGACAAGCCACGGCATGATGGGATGCTTGCTGTTGAGCTTGATGCCATAGTTGGTCTCCAATTGGAGTTTGAGAGCTCTGACTTGGCCCATCAATGTTCTGTGGAAACATTCAACGCTTCCTTGTGCTTGTGATGTGTAGGCTGGTGCTTGCCTGACTGCTATGTTGCTACCCATGGCTGTTGCCACCATCTTGAGCAAGGTGATGATAAAGTCTTCCTGGTCTGATTGAAGAACGGTGTTGTTGAGAATTGCATGTGTTCTGCCACATTCCATGAGGAATTGTTGAAGGCAAACTGACAGGTATTGTACGTGTTGTGTCTTGTCCTCAAGTTGGACTGCCATACACATGCCTGTTTCAACGTCCACTGCTGTAAGGACTGATGTTGTTTGCTTTTCTCCTAGTGCTTTGTAGTACATCAGATCCACTTGGATCACTGGTGTTTTGCTTGTTTGCTTTGGATGGTTGTCCTGTCTTCCTTTGCTTTGTACACATGTTGGACACCAGCTTCTGTAGGGAAGGTGTGTGAGCTCGTGTTCTCTTCTTTCTTGTTCTGTTGGTTGTTGTGGTGTTGGCACTCCTTTTGCTCTCTTGGCTTCTTGTTGCTCCTCTGGCTCATCTGTGATGAACTCATCTTTGTATGATGCGTGTTCTTCAAAGTTTGTTGAGCCTGTCCACTCTATGTCGAGTGTTGCTTTCCTCTTTGTCGTCCAGTCATCATCTATTCTATATCCTCTGTTGCCACTTGTTGGTTTCACCATTGTTTGTCTCCACGTTGTCAGTCTTGTCACGTCTGGTCCATCATCTGTTTGTTGTGGAATGTACATGTCCCTTCTTGGTTGGACATGCACACGTTTCCAATATGGACCTTCTTTGATCCAATAGTCCTGTGTTGGACTGACTTCCTTTGGATGTGGAATTGCTGTTTGATATGGCTGCGTTGTGGTCATTGCTTGGTCTGTTGGCCTTACCTCTGTGAGAGGCTTCTTCACACTGTGTCGATACATTGGTGCTTGTGGTTGGTCAACTGTGGTTTGTTGAGATGGTGTCGCTGGCTCTTTAGCTGGTGGAAGTGCTGGTTGTGGTGGTATGTTGCCTGGAAGTACTGTTCCACGTTTCACTTTGAACCATGTTTCTCCTGTCCAGTTGTTTCCTTGTATGATCCTCTTCTGTTGCTTCTTGTCGAGGTCTTGGTATGCTTCTTCCATGACCTCTGTGTTGTTGTTTGGTCTTTGTATGATTGTTCTTCTGTAGTTCTCCAACCTTTCTGTTGGAACTGGACATCTGCTGTCTGGCATGAACAATGCCTTGCGTGTTGTCCTGTGGACTCTTACCAAGAAACCTTGGCTGTTGAATGTCCATAGGTCATTCTTGTTGCGAAGGACTTCCATGCCTGTTGGAGTCAGTGTGACTGGTGCTATTCTTGCTGTTGTTCCTTCTGCTGTCTGGTTGACTTCAAGCCTCAAGTTGGCTGGAAGTGTGATCAGCACAACTGGCAAGAAGTATAGGCCTTCTCGTTGTTTGAGTGCTGAGTTGAATCCCTTGGTGTGTGTGATTGTTGGTGTTTCGTTAAGTTGTGTGTTGAACCCTTGTTCTGCCAGTCTTGTTACTGACATGATGGGTTGCGTCACATCACACACATAGAAGGGAACAACTATTGTTTGCTTGTTGGTGTTGTGCATGTACACCCATTTGTAGCCATGCACTGGGATATCCTCATCTGTTGCTGTCCTCAACCTAGGTCCTTGTCCTTGTTGTAGTGGATACAGTGGTGTGTCTGGTGCAAACCATGTTGGACAAACGTGTGTTGCTGCTCCACTGTCGATCATAACGTCCACCTCGTTGTCTCCTCTCTGCTGCTGCACTGCTTGAGCTGTGGTGGTTGCTTCATTGTGGGCACTTGCTGCCTGATGGCCCAGTGCTCCTACAAGTTGTATTGTTGGTGTCTGCGTGTTGGTTTGTGGCGCTGGCAAAGCTAGTTGTTGTTGTTGTACTGGCTGGATGTTGTAGTTGCCTGACTGGTCGTTGCTGTACCAGTAGTTGTCGTACCCACTGTTTGGGTCATACCATTGGGATGTTCCATCCTGGTTCTGTTCCTGTGGTGTCTCTGCAATGTTGTACACCGCTGTTCGGCAATCCTTTGCCAAGTGGCCTTGTTGACCACATCTGTAGCATATTGCTGTTGGATTCTTTCCTTTTCCTTTGTTGTGAGCTCCTTTCGACTTTCCTTTGTTTCCTTTCTCTACTCCTTTTGGCTGATACCATTGCTGTTGTTTTCCTTTGCCCTTTCCTTTGTTGTAACTGCCGTAGCCTCCGTAGCCTTTTCCTTGGTGGTATCCTTTTCCTTTGTGACCTCCTTTGTTGAATCCTTTTCCTTTGCTCTTTCCTTTTCCTTTTCCTTTGCCTTTATATGTTGCTCCAATATCCATTGGAGCTGGGCCTCCTCCTAAGTTGCTGCTGACTGCTGAAGACGACTGTTGTTGAAGTCTTGAGAACGCAGTTGTGGTTCTGTAGTACTCCATGATTGTTGTCCTCACTTCAGCATATGTTGGTGTTGCGCTGGCATTGAGGTGTAAGTGTTGTTGGAGTGGTCCTGTTGTCTCATTCATGAGAACTGCTATCTTCACTTGGTCTGGTAGTTGTGCATTGTTGTCACGCTCGTAACGTGCAAGCTCAAATTCCCATGTTGAGAAGGACTCCTCAAAGTTGTTGATGTCGAAAGTTGGCTTGAGTAGTTTTGTGAGGTAGCCTATGCTTCTTGTTCCAACAGGTATTGCAAACCTGTTGCACAGTTGCCTGTAGACCTCTAGGCCCATTGCGTCTTGGTATTGTCTGCAAACTGTTGCTGCTGAACCGCTGGTGATGTTGATAAGGATGTATTTGAGGTTGTTGCAAAGTTGTGTCCATTTCTCTCCTTGCTCTATTGTTGAGGCTGCACCGAGCAGCTCTGCATCTGTGAGCACTGTTGTTGCTCTTTCTGCTCTTGAAAGCAGTTGTGGAAAGATGTTGTCCTGTAGGCCCATGTATGCTGAGAATTTGTACTTCCATTCCTCGAATGTTGCGTAGTTTCCATCGTATGTTGGAGGTTTCAACTTCAGCCTGTGTGTTGATCCTAGGGCTTCTGCTTGTGTTTCTCCTGCTGTTGGCGATCCTATCTCATGTGGCGTCGCCATCCTTGTTGTTGAGGGTCCCCCACACTGTATAGTTGGGATCAAGCCCTCTTCCTGCGCACCTTGTTGTTGAGTTTGTTTCTTTACCTTGTCGTTGCAGTGGTGGTGTTGGGCTGCTACCCTTTGTTGCTCCAGCTGTTGTTGAGAGTCCCCCAGTGTTCTGGGATCAAGCCCTCTGCCTGTTGGAGCTCACCTGGATGCTTCCAGGATCACTGCTCCGCTACCATGAAAAGATTCAGGCAGCTCTGTTGTATCAATGTTGCAGCTGATGCTGTGCGCGCTCACTCTTTTGTACTGTTGGCAAACAGTCTCAGGATAGCTTCAGGCTCAAGGCCTGTTGATCCATAATGTTGACAGTGACATCCAGCAGCTGTTGAACTGTACACGAATTGTGTGTTGGACAATGTTGTTACTTAACAACATCAACCAACATCAACCAACATCAAGCAACATCAAGCAACATCAACCAACATCAAGCAACATCAAGCAACAAATCCTTAGCAGCTCAGGTGAAATCGCTTCACGCCTCTGACAAAGCCTTTGCTGCAATCCTGACGGACGGCTCGGTGGTCACCTGGGGCCACGAGGACATGGGTGGAGCTTCTTGGCACCTGTTGAAATGGTCCATGTTTTGGGGGGCGGATGACTGGCGATGAGAAACTGATGGTACTGATGGCCCATTTATAGATGGTTTACCTATTAAAAATGGTGATTTTCCATGGCTGTGTTAAATAACCAGATGGTAGTATGTGTAGTAGGCTTGCAGGCTCGAGAAACGCCCTCGTTCTATTTTTGTGCCTCAATCAAAAAGTTGATGCAGCTCAGATGCATCGAGCATTGAGAAAAAAACAAGATGAAGCCCACGAACCCGAATGCTCACACGTATGTTAATGGTACAGATGTCAAAACACATGGTTATGCAGTCACGCACAATACCTCTCTGCAATAGTTTATTGGAACAGTCTTGTGCATGTTTCCCTTGTTACCAGTCTGCAGTGTGGAGTGGAAAGTGTAGAGTGTGGAGTGTGAAGTAAGGAGTGTGGAGTGTAAAGTGTGGAGTGGGGGGTGTAGAGTGTGTAAAGTGTAGAATGCGGAGTGTAAAGTGTAGAGTGTGGAGTATGGAGTGTAAAGTGTAGAGTGCGGAGTGTAGAGTGTGGAGTGTGGAGTGTAGAGTGTAGTTTGGAGTGAGGAGTGTAAAGTGCAAAGTGTGGAGTGAGGAGTGTAAAGTGTGGAGTGTGGAGTGTAAAGTGTGGAGTGTGGAGCGTAAAATGTAGAGTGTGGAGTCTGGCGTGGAAAGTGTAGAGTGTGGTGTGTAGAGTGTGGAGTGTGGAGTGTAAAGTAAGGAGTGTGTAGTATAAAGTGTGGAGTGTGGAGTGAAGAGTGCCAAATGTGGAGTGTGGAGTGTAAAGTGTGGAGTGTGGAGTGAGGAGTGTAAAGTGTAAAGTGTGGAGAGTAAAGTGTGAGTGTGGAGTGTAAAGTCTCAGGTAAGGTGTGAGGAGTGTAAAGTGCAAAGTGTAAAGTGTGGAGTGTAAAGTGTGCAGTGTGGAGTCTAAAGTGTAAATTGTGGAGTGCGGAGTGTAAAGTGTAGAGTGTAGAGTGCGGAGCTTCCCCCACAGACACAGTGACGCCACAGGAAAACCAGCGAGTCGAGATAAGACATGTGGATGCAGAAAAACCAGCATTTCGTACGAGACTTCCTCCAATTTTCACATTTTCAACACATTATCAAACAAGTTTGGAATGTCACAAAGTGCCACGCCTGCCACGCAAAACGACATGACAACCTGCTTGGAAACATTCGAATAGGACATGTTTTCCAGTTTCCCCCATAGACACGGCGACGCCACAGGAAAACCAGCGACTCGAGACAAGACACGTGGATGCAGAAAAACCGGCATTTCGTACGAGACTTCCTCCAATTTTCACAGTTGGCAACATGACAAAAGGACACGTTTTGCAGCTTCCCCCATAGACACGGCGAGGCCACGGGAAAACCAGACACACGAGACCAGACAGGTGGGAGCACCAAAACGAGCATTTCGTGCGAGACTTCCTCCAATTTTCACACCTTGTAGCTTCAAAATCGACGTTTTCTCACGAGTTTTCCTTAGAACTCGAAAATTTGCAACCTCAAAATCGATGTTTTGTGCGAGGCTTCCGTCAATTTGCAGCACATCGCACAAAATGCCACGACTGCCACGGAATTTGCACCTTGTCGCCACTTGATGCAGCCCTGCCAATGCGATTTGCAAAAAACGCGCAACACGACACGTCTAAAGTGCTGCGCCTGCCACGAAAAATGACGATGGACGCGTCCAAAGTGCTGCGCCTGCCACGAAAACTGCAACACATTTTCTGAAAACGTCACAAAAGTATTGCGCCTGCCACGCAAAACGACTTTCGACACGTTCCAGAACACGTCTGAATGTCACGAAGTGCCACGCCTGCCAGGCGAAACGAAGCAACGACACGTCTGAAAACACCAAAAAGGACCACCTCTGCAAAACTTCCCATAGGCACGGCCATACGGGGATCGCGCGGACGGTTGCGAACGGTTGCGACCGTGAACGCAACGTCGAGCGAACACACCCTCAACCCCCAGACCCCCAGAGTGAAACGGGAACCCTTGCTACGCATTCGGGAAAATTACTATGTCAAGTCAATTGATACAACTTGCAGGCCTGAAGATTCACTCGATGTTTTGTTTTCCCTGCCTGGTTTCTGACGTTTCATCAATTTGTTCACTGGATTTCAATTGATCCCATTATTTCTTTGTTTTGCAATGTTCTGCAGTCATTCTTTCACACGTTCGTTTCTCCATGTTAGGGGCATTGAATATGTATATTGCCATTATATGATCATAAGTACTGTAGGTATCCCCGCTTCAGGATGGTTAAATTATACTACACATATCTACAAGTCCTGATTGATGATCAAACCTCCTATTAAGCACAGTTTGTTGTAAGTTGGCACTTGTTGGACAAGGGAGTTGGTGAGGCCAGCCTCAAAGTTGGGGATGCTATGGCGCAAAGGTCTAAGGCACTGATATATGATATATGTGTGTATATTGTATACAGTAGATAGATATATTATATATATAACTACTGTATACAGTACAGTACATATATATATATGTAATATGTACAATGGCTAGCTATTTTTTATTGATCATGCATGATGAGTATTTCTTGATTGTTGTTGATACTATATTATATATTATTCTCATTATATCTACTTACCAGAACAATCCCAAACATGGACGGGAGAATCTGTGTTGATCCTCATGGGTCCATGATCAGTTTATGGGTCCATGTCATGAGCGGCGCTTAGGACAGCACAGACGTGAAAGATCAGTTGAAAGAGGTGCATGTTTTCTGCTGGAGTCTGTTTGGGGGGATATAGAAAACGCAGGTTCAGAAAAACATGATATGTTTATGCCATTGCAACCTCGGGGTAAATATATATATATATACACATCTCAGTGTCACATCTCTTTTGAAGAAACCCCGTGGATCTGGGAGACAGCCAACACTGCTGATCAACACATTTAAGAATGTGCCTACACATGCCCACAACGTGCCATAAGGATGGGTTGACTTGAGCGATCACAGCTGTGTTTACATAGAGAACATGTTGTGGCGACCGAAGGCTGGTTGCATTCCATTGAACGCCCCCTGGATCATCGGATCATCCCATGGTTCAAACAGTCCTCTAGGTGGAAATACAACCCCACTTATCAGCAACTTTGAAATCATAATCATCAGCTATATACCGATATTTGGTTAGTTACACAAGTTATACATATCTATATATATATACATTATATATTACATATATTTTATTTTATACATATTATATTATATATTATACATATTATATTATATATACATTATGATATATATATATATACATACATACGTTATATATTTGTTTGTCAAACCTTTGGAAAAGAAAATCCTTGGGCTCCCAGGTCCAGGAGATCTTTTCCACGGGCTTCGCCTTTGCCGCGCTGCGCCGGGACGCCACGGTGGTCACCTGGGGAGATCCCTTCCACGGCGGCGACAGCAGCGCCAGCGGTTCAGTGCCCCTGAGGAGACCGGTGGTGGGGTGCATCCCTTACCCTTTGGTAACTTAATGGGATTTTATAGTGATTTAATGGGATGTACCCTCTGGTAAACATACAAATAGCTATTGAAAATGGCCATTTATATTTATAGTGGATTTTCTCATTGAACATGGTG
The DNA here is from genome assembly GCA_947184155.2 of Cladocopium goreaui. Lineage (NCBI taxonomy): Eukaryota > Dinophyceae > Suessiales > Symbiodiniaceae > Cladocopium > Cladocopium goreaui. The sequence continues at coordinate 610,560 of CAMXCT020002702.1, forward strand.
ATTTTCCACAGTGAAAATGGTGATTTTCCATAGTTATGTAAACGTTTACCAGAGGGTAACGGATCCCTGGGAACCCATTGGTTGGTTGATGAAAATAGAGGGGTTTCTGAACAGAACCCCCGAAAAAACAGGTTTGTTTGATGATAGATGGATATAGATGGTATATTGAAGCCCCTCTATTTTTACCAAAAGCTATGGGAACAATGGGCTGTTTGGTGATTTGGCGGTTTGATTCTTCAGAGGAGTACCCTATAGTACCATCTGGTACCTTCACAAGCAAGAACTAACAACAACCAATGAATATCTAATTGGTGGTTTGGAACATTATATTTTTCCATATGGGAATGTCATCATCCCAACTGACGAACTCCATCATTTTTCAGAGGGGTAGGTCAACCACCAACCAGTTGGGATTTGATGATGATTCTATGATTGATATTTAATGACCGGGATAATGACATTGATGATCTCGATGGTCATCGGGGGTCGAGATATCGAGGGATTTTCATAACCCATAGGATCCATGTATGGTATATATGCTAACATTTGGGGTATATTGATGGTAAATGTTGCCATATATAGCATACATGGATCCTATGGGTAACAATAAATGGCAGTGGCAGTAGGATTAACACTGGTCATTGGGACTTTCGATGGTCATTGGGATCTCGATGCTGGGATTTTTCTGTGGATATTTGACATATCTAATGGGATGGTGCAACTGGGGATGGATTCCGCCCAGTGGTTCCTATCTATTGATACAACAAAAATTGGGAGTAATAATGGGATTGACACTGGTAATTGGGATTTCTTTGCGAGATCCAATGGGATTGAATTTTAGTTCCGACCCAAAATTGTGATTTCAAGGGGATTTGATTTAATAAACCAAAAGTGACAATTAATGAGGATTTAACCCACGAAAAATGGCAACGGTCGCAAATGTCCTGCACATTTTATTGCAGTTTCCGTTTTCAAGTCTGGGAAATCTGGGAAAAACGAAATTTGTTTTGTTGATGAAGCGTATGATGCATACGGCCGGAAAACCGGAATGTTTGATAGCTAAATGCAAAAAGGGTAAACCTACATACGAAATTGGGATTGTCCATTGCAATCTTAAGTTACAACAGGTGCAGAAAATGTACCTGAAGCAGGTGCTCTGGACTGGACTGGTCATGGAGAGAACCTTACAGAGAGGTACTGACACAGCTGGATACAGTACCTACAGGTGCCAGGTGCCACCAGACAACTTTCTGTTGAAGCTATTGGATTTTGTAAGGAGGATATCAAGCTGATATCAACCATGAATGAGTGGAGCAGAAGCAAGGAAAGACGGAAGCCTGATGAGCATCAGCATCACATGCCCACAATGGTAATGAGGAAGCTGAGGGCCACAGCGAAAGATATCAACCGCAATCAACAGCCGAAGTTGCAGCAAGAAAGCAGGAGAAGAATAACAAGAACTAGTTCACGGGAAGACAGAACCTCACCACTAACAAAGAAGAAAAGCAGCACACGATGATCAATTCCCCAACAAATATCAAAAAATAACAACCACAAGATTGTTGGACTTGGTTTGTTCATGGGCCCCCACCTACTTGAAGGAATGTCCGCACGATTCGTGGTGCGAACCGTGCCTTCGCGGCTATACTTTTGGATGGCAGCGTTGTTGCTTGGGGACACTTGGTTTGCCTCTTGTGAGATGTCTGGTTTGCCACCTGCCTCACGAATTTCCAATGTCGTAAACCTTTATCAGGACACAACATGATACAACTGGTAAAGTTGACCGAATGATAACCCCCAATAGATTTGCCAGTGGTATCCAGCATCATCCAACAATGATATTTATCAAAATTCATATTTATAAGGCAAATTATTGGCTTCCCACATT